>BCKW01000005.1:309476-495084 GCA_001600755.1 Ogataea methanolica
TGGATGCCCCTATAGTAGTTGAGGATAGAATTTGGTTGCTGTAGTAGTAAGTAATTTAACTGCTACGGTAATGTATGGGAACAGAGGTGGGGAAATTGCTTATGTCATGAGTTTGTAGTTTGTTGTGCGAGTAGAGGAATTAGGGAAATTTAGAGTTGATTATGTCATGCAGGTATAATTATTGTGTTGAGGCATTACGTGATTGCAGTGTCTGGAGCCAAAATTTGCAGTGACTGGAGCCATTCCCGTTTAAGATTAAAGTAACTTGTAGAGTAAAATTGACGAATTGATAAAATAAAACAATATAGTAATAACAGTAATATATACTGTAATCGATAGATTTCTTATAAACAAACCTCGTAAATTAAAAGTATAAAATCGTTACTTATACAGAGTAGTACATTCTATTTGTATTAAATCGAAGTTCGACATTTGGAAATAAACAATATTAAAGTGAACTTAGACTTTCCTTAGGATACGCACTATATTGAGAAGGTAGTGCCTTCTCCAAACGTTCACAATAGACTTGACAGTACTCCTAACATTGGTAGTCCGTCAACAACGGTCAAAACTGACGTTGCAGCGTTAATTTCCAGGTAGTCGAGTAAAGAGATGTCGGTATTCACGCTTCGCTAATTTTATTGCTTATGCAGATGCTATTTTCTACCGGATCACCATGAAAGTCAAATTGTAGTAGTTTAATATGACCTTACCAGAAAAAGCACACTTGGGCCGTAGAAAAAGGAGAAACTAAGGTTATTGGCTAATACATTATAACATTCACAAAACCAAGGCACTAAAAGCTGAAAAACATACTACAGAAAAGTCTTATTAAATGTAAACCAAAGTATATAAAAGGCAACAGTAAGATAAAATACCAGAAAAGCAGAAGAAAACAAAAAAGGGCACGAGGAATGGGAGTATATTATTCCTTTGCAGGTGAGATATGTTCGCTGATGGTGCCATCACTCCCAACATCATCGTCATTATCATTATGGTGACGGTTGTGGTTTGCGTACATGTTAAACATTGAACTTGATGATCTTGGATTACTATTATTATTGGTATTGATATTGCTACTGGTTGCAGTGTCCTGTTGGCCTGTCAGTAACTGTAATAGCATCGCTGAACCAGGTGTTAAACTGTTATTGCTTGTGTTGCTCATGCTTGTATTGCTTAAGTTGCCTAAGCTGTTTACATTGGATCTGTTTTGGTTGCTGCAGCCTAATAGTTCTAAATTGCTAGATTTCCGTGCTGCTAAGGTATTCAGATCTGTTATTGGTGTTGATGACAAACTGTACATCAGCGGTTCTATCTTGCCATTACCACCACCACCGCCATCGTGTTTTGAAAGTGGTGAGTTTTTCAACTGCTTGTTACTGGTATGCTGTTGCTGCAATACAGAGGAGGAAGTGTCGTATTGGAATCTGAATGGCGTTGCCGACAGTATGTTACTGTTGTATGGTGTTGGAATTTGTAAAGATGTTGATGGAAGGTTATTTCTGGACGACGACGATAAATGCTCTGGGGTTTTGAAATTGAATCTTTCAGCAAGGTTAAAAAGGTCTGATGAATCATTTTGATGGTTGTGCTGATGGCTGTTTGTGGTATGTGATGGTTCGGATTGTGGTGGTGTTATAGGTGCTGGTGATTTCTTATTAGAATAATTCAAGGATTGCTGGTAGTCTTGTTTTCTTTTTTCGACTAATCGTTTAGTATACACTTTGCTTGAGTATTTCTTCCCTGGTTTGATCACGACAATATCAGTATCGGTTGTTGAATTCAAAACTCGAAACATATCATCTAGTATATTCATTTTTCTGGTGGATAAATGCCCAACTTTCTTAGTAACACCATTAACCGTCTCAGTCTCACCAACCAACCCACCAACTACAACCAGCTCACTGGCACGATGCTTGAATTCACAAACTATCTTAATCAGTAGATTTATCCGTTCATCTTTTCTCAAATGGTCAGGCTCTTTGTGTCTGCAATTGGCAGGCCACCATGGTGGCTTTGTGAAATCGCCACGCTTGTACGGGTATTGACTCTGTTTGCGTGGTTCAAGGATTTTTATCCATGCTTTTGCTAATAACTTGCATGGTATCTGTTGGAACTCGTCGAAACACTGGTACAAGTAATTTGAAACCTGGTGCTGGTCACTAGGGTTGACACTTATGTTCTTGTATGTTAATCTTGCAGCCTCAAATGTTTCGTCTTCTTCGTCCTCTTTTTCAATGGCTTCTAATTGCGCTTGTAAGGATTTAATGATGCTGTTACTTGGAGTATAAAATTGTGATGGTTGGGGTGGAAGTAAAGATAAGCGTGGGTCTTGGTGTGGGATTTGGGTGCCTTGTTGTAATAACAATCTGGAGTCTTTTGAATCTTGAAAGAAATTCTCCTTGTCGTCGTCGGCGTCATCAACGGCGGTTGACAATGGAGAGTTGGAGCTGTAGTGAGCAACGATGTTGTATGGAGGTGATCTATTAAAGAATTTTATCTCGAAAGTTAAACCAAAAGTGGAGTGAATGGATCTGGACAGAGTTCTGATTTGGGATAGTCTTTGGTCTAATGTATGAGCCTTTGTTTTGTCTATTGTTGATGATGACATGTTGAAGTACTTTTGTTATATCTGATGAATAAGAAGAAAATAAACCGCTTCTGAACAAGGCCAATCAAAATGAATTCGTCAGAAATAACATTTAAAATAAAGAAAAAATGGGGGCAAATACAAATATTTTTATAACTAAAACTAGTCACAATTAATGGTAGTGTTATTTTATCGTTTAAAACTGATTTGAAATTCTACAAAGGTTTGTGATTTGTATCAAAATTGAGTTAAACTTTAAATCAAATAACCTTTATTAAACAGTTGCTGATATTGCAGAATTAAGTGTTAGCAATCTGTTTCAAGGAAATGTGGACGTAAACTTTAAGGGGGGGAATAACAAAACAGGCTACAAACAGGGATGTTTGGAAGGTGTTTCATCCTTCTTTTCCTTGCACAGCCTTTCTTCAACGGCTCGCCAACTTTTGCCACTTTGGGAGATCGCGGAAGAGCTTACAGATTGTATCTTATTATCTATTACTTTACTAACGAAGATGATTTTGATATGGTGTGTAGTTGATTGATTATATCGTAGGATCAAGTACAAACAGGCGCTAGAGTAGGATTAACCGTAATAAATGACAACAGCAACAGCATCCACCACAACCCCGTCAACCAACGAGTTGGAATCATTAGAAAATGACCTTCAACAATTAACCTTACAAGCAATTGAGAAGCATCCGACCAAGACCAAGTCTGAGTTTGCACTAGAATTCTTCGAACTAGCAACAAAGAAAGAAACTATGGGCTCATTAAACGAAGCCATTAACTACTATCGTAAAGCGTTCAAAATCGATGAAAAAGTTGATGTTAAATACAGAGAGAAATTGGTTGCCAATCAACCAACACCGGAGATTAGATTGAATTCGGATGGTAGTATAAGTGCACCTACGACATCCAAACTATTGAAAAAGCTAGATTTATCTAAAATCAAAGTCAAACCATTATTAAAATCGTTCCAAAATTCCGAGATTTACCCGATTGATGAAACAAAACCAATATATTTGAATAATTTACCCAACGAAATCCTGGTGACGATAATGGAATCCTTGCTTTGTACAGATACGGTATCATGGTTCAATTTCAGTATGGTTTGTAAGAAACTGGCATACATGGGATTTTATGAAAGTAGCAGTTGGAGATTATTATCAAATTTAATTTATCCGAATCAAAATTACAGTGAAGAAGAAATTGAATTGAATGGGATTAAAAAAGATCAAAGTTTGATGGTTAGAACTTTATGGAACAATGACTGGAGACAGATGCTTTGTGAAAGACCGTATATAAAGTACAACGGGTTGTATATTAGTGTTGTCAATTACCAAAGAGAAGGTGGCAGATCTGAATTAAGCAATGCTTGGAATTTACCGTTTAGAATTATTACATACTATAGGTACTTTAGATTCTTCCCTGATGGCTCCTGTTTGAAGTTGATGACGATTATTGAACCTAATGAAATAGTGGGTAGATTTGATAAAGATTGGAGAGAGAATTTTGGTAAATCGGAATGGGAGAAAGTGTATGAAGGTGTTTGGAATATGACAATTGATGGATTGGTGAGATGTGAGAGCAATGGTGCAGCTGCGAATTATAAATTCATCGACGAGTTTAAGATTGTTAATGGTGGGAAGTATTCAAAACATCATAAATTGGAATGGATCCGAATGGGATTTGAAAATGTTGACAATGGAGATTTTGGTGGCTTGGGGATTGGTAACGAGAGAAGTTTTGCGTTTAGCAGGGTCAAGTCGTACAATGTGTACTGATAGAGTTAGATAGAATAAATAGAATCAATGAATCGTCATCCCACTTTAATGCTAGAGTTTCCGTTTACCCCAGATAATCAATCCGATAATCAAAATCTCCAATCATGTGCTCAATCATGGATTGATTCCTATGTCCCATATATCCATCCTATCGTGGCCTCATCTTAGCTCCTTCTTCTCGTTCCTCCGGGCACACGGACATCACGTGACAGTAAACGGTCTGCCGGATAAAGCGCCGCACGCTTCAAAACTGCCTTTTTCGGTGTTTGCTGATAAGATTCACTCCTACTTGAACCATTTGCACATTGAACAACGGGTTGGAGTGGGTGGAATGGAGAGTCTGTCTGGCAACATCAAACGTGGGATGAACCACCCATCCCAACCCATGTGACATGGAATCGGAATCATCTGTTGCTCAGATTGCTTTCTCTTTGACTCGCCAATGATCCGTTCCTTGGCCGAAGAATCGGAGAATCAATCACCCTTGAATCATTCCAACTCAAGCGCTGCACCTCATCGCTCCCGGTCAAAATCCCCATTCTTCCATTCACCCATCCATTCATCCTAAGTACTTAAACTAACCTTGATTTACTACTCTTGAATACAGCATATATATATACGTGTATATATATATATATCCGCCCTATATTCGTCTATCTTGAGTTAATTGTGTGCTTTTTCTCTATAGATATTGTACATACACCTACACACATAGAAATAACGTTTAACAAATGGCTGAATTATACCAAACTTCACTAGAAGGTGTCAAAATCCTTGGTGAGATTTTTGACAAGCCCCAACTATCTACATCAACACCAGCGGATATCCTAACCAAAGATGCATTAAAATTTATTGTTTTACTTCACAGAACATTCAATGAAACAAGAAAGCAACTATTACAAAACAGACAAGAAGTCCAAAAATCTTTAGATTCTGGCTCCAAATTACACTTTTTAAAAGAAACTGAATTCATTAGAAACGATCCAAATTGGAAGTGTCTACCATCTCATCCAAAATTACAATGTCGTAAAATTGAAATCACAGGTCCTCCAGACGCTAAAATGATTGTCAATGCTTTCAACACCGATGTCTTTACATACATGTCCGATTTTGAAGATTCGTGCTCTCCAACTTGGTCAAACATGATATACGGACAAACTAACTTGTACGATGCCATTAGAGACAAGATTGACTTTACCAATGAATCTACTGGAAAGCGTTACAAGATTAACCGTGAAAATGGCCGTAGAGTCCCTGTTTTGATCGTTAGACCAAGAGGTTGGCACATGGTTGACTCTCACATCACTGTTGATGGTGAACCTATCTCTGCATCCATCATGGACTTTGGTTTGTTCTTCTTCCATAACGCAAAGTATTTGATCGAACAAGGACTAGGTCCGTTCTTTTACTTACCTAAAATGGAACACTATAAAGAAGCTCAACTATGGAACGATATTTTCTGTGTTGCACAAGACTGCTTTGAAATTCCTCGTGGTACCATCAAAGCCACTGTTTTAATTGAAACCTTACCAATCTCTTATCAGTTGGATGAAGTCTTGTATGCCCTAAGAGAACACTCTGCCGGTTTGAACTGTGGTAGATGGGACTACATGTTCTCCACAATCAAGCGTTTGAGAAACCACAAGGAGTACGTCCTCCCAGACCGTCACCAAGTTACAATGAAAGTGCCATTCATGACAAACTACGTGAAGCAATTGATCAAAATCTGCCATAAGCGTGGTGTTCACGCCATGGGAGGCATGGCAGCCACCATCCCAATTAAAAACGACCCAGCTAAGAACGCCATCGCTATGGATGCAGTCAGACAAGATAAACTACGTGAAGTCCTTGCTGGCCACGACGGTACCTGGATCGCACACCCAGGTTTACTATCCACCGCATTGGAAGTCTTCCAAACCAACATGCCAACACCTAACCAACTCCACGTGCAAAAGCCTGACACCGTTGTTACCGAATCCGACTTAATCGACACCAAGATCGAAGGCGGGGAAATCACGATGAAAGGACTTGATGCCAATATTTACATTGGCTTGAACTACATGGAGAGTTGGTTACGTGGACTAGGTTGTGTTCCTATCAACAACTTGATGGAGGATGCAGCCACTGCTGAAGTTTCCAGATTGCAATTGTGGTCGTGGTGTAAGCATGCTGTTAAGATGAACGATACTGGCGATATCGTTACACCACAGTTGGTCAGTAAATTGATCGATGCGGAAGTTGCAAAGAATGCTAGTAAACCAGGTAACAAGTTTGAATTGGCTGCTAGTTGCTTGAAGAAGGAGATCAGTGGTGAAGTTGAGGTTGCTGAATTCTTGACAACTTTGCTATACGATGATATCGTGACATTAGGTCCTGAGGTTGATTTATCAACATTGAAATAGTTCTCACTATTCGCTTCCATTTGTTATTTGCATTTTTCTTCCATTAGCCGGTTTTTAATTTATTCGTATATATATATATATTATAAAAAAACGAAATTATTATTGTAAACGCTCTTCGAGGTTGATCATCATTTTCTTCATACATTCTCTTAGCATTAAAGAGTTTTTCAAATTCACCTTATCCAAATTATAAATGATTTTACAATCGTTTGCGATCCCAGTCTTGTAGAGCAACAGATGAATATTCTCAATGAATTCTTCGTAGCCTTTTAAACCTAATGCAACAAACTCCAAAAATGGCTTCAATGACTCGTACTTTAAAACAAACAAGTTTAAAATCTGCTTTAATGTATTGGTTAGTTCAACATGCGATAGCTTGTCAATGTCGTCTAATTGCAACAAGTCATATTTAGCTAAATTGTCAGAGTTTAATCTTTCATTTTCATCACCATTTAATTTCGTCAGCTTATTGGTGCTGGTTTTATTCAGCTTTATTTGTTCGTTGAGCTTGTTATTCGATTCGTTTAACGCCTTCTTTTTAGCCGTTTTCAAATTTTCAACGGTGTTTGATAAGTCACTAATTGTCTTCAGGTATGAGGTTATAGATTCAGTCATGTCATCAACTATCTTAGTATATGTACTGATTGATTCATGGTGAGATTTGTTTGATTTTTCAATTGATTCCTTATCCGATTTAATAGTTTCTTCCAACTCCTTAATTTTCAATTGATAGGAAGTTTTGTTATTTTCTATAGTTCTCTCCAGATCATTGATAGTAGATTGTGAAGATGCCATTTCTGATTTAATTGCTTCTTTCAGTCCATCAATAATAGTCTCTGATGATTCTTCATTCTTCTTAATCGTATCCTTCAATTCTCTAATTGTGGCTTGTGAAGCATCTTCGTTGGTTTTAATGGTTTCATGCAACTCTCTTATCGTGGACTGTGAAACTTCTTTATCAATTCTAATAGTTTCTTCCAGTTCCTTGATCTTACACTGTGAAGACTTTCCATTAAGTTCAATAGCTTCCTGTAACTCGCTGATTGTTGACCGTGAAGATTCCTCGTTAACTTTAATAGTTTCTTCCAATCCCTTAATAGTCAACTGTTTTAAATCCTTATCACTTTTGAAAGTATTAAATTCTTCAGAGTACTTGTTCTCCATCTCTGTTAACTCATTCTTCAACTGATCAACTTCATTCTTTCTCAATTCACTCAACTCATTCACTTTCAACTCCAAAGAATCATTAGTCCTCACAATTGAATCTCTCTCCTTCTCAACTTCTTCAAATTTCAACCTCAATTCATTGACTTCATCTGTGAAAACCTTGCATTGATGCCTGAGTATCCTATTTTCATCCTCTTTAACATCGAGCAACCTCTTCAACTTTTCATTCTCGTTATTTAGCTCTTTAATCTTTTCGTCGTAGCTGTTACTAAGCATCCTTGCCTTTCTTAACGATGGACTGGTCTCGTCTATCTCCTCGCCTTCCCCAACTTCATTAAGGCCTTCATCATCATCATCATCATCATAACCATCACCTTCAATAATTACAGAATCTGGAGATATACCATTCGCCATTCGTTGATCAGTGATATTGTCATGTGTATCTTCAAACTGTCTTGCAATCTTCCTCACGTTCGATCCATTATTTATCTTCACTGATCGTGATAAGCCAAAGCTAGATCCATTATTATTGCTGTTACTATTGCTCATTGGCGTTGATTGGGATTTGCTCTGGATTGAGCTAGGTTCATCACTTAGCTTGAAGTTCCTGTTCAAATTATTGTAACCTGGAGTTTTTTCCTGTTGTTTTAGCTTGTTGTTATTGATGTTATTCCTAGCTGGTTGAATAAATTCTTGCCGGTTATTATTTGAATCTGCTAACGGGAGTAGTGTCGTCTTTGCTGGTTTAGCATCTTGTGGGCCTCTTAAATTATAGTTACTTTTTATCGATTCTCTAACTTTGAAAAAATCAGAAGTGTTAACAGAAACGTTGTAATCCGGCTCTGTTGCTGAATCTTCTATACTCCCGCCATTATTCGCATAATTCTTCCCGTTTTGTATGTTGGTGTAGCTCCCGTCATGGTTGTGAGTGTTTTCGGTATCATTAACAGAATTGCTATCATCGGACTCATATTCCAGATCTAGGTTTGAAGTGTCACTGTAATAAGCCTCTGATTCTGTTAATTTTCCAGAACTGTATTGATGGTGTTGTCCTCTGATCATTGTATTCTATTTCATCAATGTATATCCGTATTGAACCGTATCTTATTATGATTGTTTGCTATCTATTATTTGTTATCTATAATGTTGTTGTTGTCATAGCACAAAAGACAAGAAATAGATATTAGTTCTGATGAACAAGAGGCTGATCCACTGATTAAATTGTTATACGCGCTGTAAAATTCAGAATGTCAACAAACACTAAAGAAATATGAAGGCCGTGCTCTCCCTTTCCTTTAATCTGATTACTCGGAAGATAACAGTGGCTGTATACCAACTATTGAAAGAATAATATACGTGAATAAATAAATCATTAAACAAATTAATCAAAAAAGAGCAAAGGGTAGGTGTATAAATAAATGGAACAAAGCGTATGATAGTATAGTATACATATATAAAAGGCCATGTGTTATCAAAAAGCAGCATCGTTACTTTCACCAACCAAACTCCTCAACTTGCTATTAATTTCAATCAACCGCTCAATCTCCTCAACTGCCTGATTCATGACATTGAATTTAGACATTGATTTTCTCTTAGATTTCGAGCCTGTTTTAGATAATCTGTTCAGATACATCGGCGATTGTTCTATTTGACAAATTAACTCATTAAATGCAGTTTTAATTATTGCCCGCCGTTTTTGTTCCGATGAAATATGGTTTAATTTCTTTTCTGCATTCGTTAATGATGATCTTTTATTGTTGTAGCTGTTGTTGCTGTTGCTGCTGTTGTTGTTGTTGTCATTTTCTGAGCTGCTTTCTGAGTTGTTGGAGATATCAACTGAGCTTCGCTGTTCTTGTTTTAGTTTCTTTTGTTTCTGTTTCGTTGGTTTGGTTATTTTTGTTGAGTCAGATTGTTGCTGTTGTTTACGAGTTTGTTTCACTTTTGGCGTTGCACGATTAATCATATGTAGCTTACCATCGTCTTCTTGGTCCTCTAACTTAATAACAGTAGTTGTAGTTTCATCATCGCTGCTTCGTTTATAGTTGGTTAGTTTATCAGACGACGAGGACATTGGATCTATTGAATGCCAGTGCTTTGATAAATTAGACAAACTTTGATCATTCGCAATCGAGTCTAGGAAGTTCTCTAATGCTGAATATTCCGTCAATGACAATAACTCTGAATTTTGAACTTGATGAGATTGATGCGATAAGATATTTGCTGAATAATTCAAATTGTTGAACGTTGTTAAGACATTTCTTGTGTTTGGGGAAACTGGTGAACCGACTATACTATTTCCAGTTCCAAACAATGCAGATGTTGAAGTTTTTGGAGATTGATAAAATAAAGGGGGTCTTTTCAGCAGTTCATTTCTTTGTTGTTCGAATAAATATCTTGTAATGTTTGGATCGTTATATTGATCTTGATTAGGCGTATGCGGTTGTTGTTCGTTATTGTCGTTAGGTTGCTGTTGGGTATTTTGCTGTTGTAATTGTAGGAAATCAGGGGTTATGGGTCTAAGATATTGATCGGAAGTGTTTTTAGGTGGGGGATACATGAAGGCACTGTTTATTGGGGATAATCCTGTTGAGAAATTAGCCACTGTTGCTTCTGCTGTTCCTGTTGCTGTTGCAGCTGCGGCTGTTGCAGCAGCTGACGAGGACGATGCTGTTGTTGAAGGTGTTTGGGATACAGGGATTGAAGAACCATCGGCTGAAGAAGAAGAATGTGTTGATGTTGAAGTTACCGAATTCAAACTGTTTGAGGATGATGATACTGTGGGTTGGATTGTAGATGAAGACGTAGGTTGTAGGTTACTGTTGTTATTTAGAAATCCATTCAAGTTGATGATTGAAGAACTGTTGGAATTATCAATTTGATGGTTTGAAGCTTCGTTAGTTATCAGCATATAAGCGGTATCAAAATCCAAATCGGCTGAAAAATAGTCAGCTACATCTTGGCTTTGCTGCAGGTTTGAAGTAGGGGTAAATAAAGCACTGTTATTTAATATTGGAGAGAAGGATATTGGGGTTTGATTGTTAAGATCGGTTGGACTGCTATTTTTTATCGGCATTTCGTATTATGGTACAGTGTATAGAATGTGTGTGGGGGAGGTCGGGGGGCTGAGACAATTTGAAGGTTTGGGTCGATAAGTATTATGTATAGATATAGATTGAACTAATAAGAGGAAATCAGAATGAGACGAAGAAGATAAGAGTGAGCAATTGAGAGGATGTAATATGACAAGATATGAGATGGTACCGATAGTGTTGATGTAAGGTTGGAAGGGTATTTACAGTATGATAGATATATATGTACAAAGGAGAAAAGAACAAATAAGATGGTTTATTAAAGAATGGATTCTTTGTTAAGAAAAAGGTGTGGGTGAGAGGTTGCACGTGATCTGGTGATCTGGTAATTCGCCGGTGGAGTTGAATTGTAATAAACGAGGTGAATAATTATTAACAACAGTATGATGATAATAAAGAATAGAATAATATCCGGGCAACGTCCTCGTTTGTCTCGTCGCCGTCGTCGTCATCGGTCTTCGCTGAGTCAATTATCACATGCTCCGTTTTGTACTCTCTGTCCGTCCGTCGGCACACCGTCGGGATTTCCCTCTTGTCTGTGTTTTTTCTTACTACTCTCTTTTTACTCCACTTGTCTCTTCTCCGTTTTAGTTGCTCAGTTGTAATTACATAAAACTCCTCTTCTTCTCTCGCTAAACATTGCATAAAGTTAAGTTGTATTATTTATTAATTATTATTATATTAATTATTATTTTATATTATATTATGTATATAGGTTACCGTGCACACCCTTACACAAGTGTTTCAACAAAAAAAGACAAAGGGTCCATTGGTCCTTGTTAGTTAAACTTATCCCGTCTCTGTGGTGTAGACATTCAATGAATGCACATGATGGAGGGTCAACATGAACAACGAGTATCCATAATCTATACAATGCTAAGGTACTCTCTGCCCTCGTTCCTACAAGGCATCCTTCAATATCTTTTGATGTGCTTATTGTGGTTTATCCTTCTGACCTAGGCCATTAAATCGAGGTTCAAGCAGAGAGAAAGCACTCACGATTAATTAAGTGTCCTTCTTCTTAACCCAAACCTGTTATCAACCTTGAATAATTATGCTTATCTTCAAATATTCTACAATCTTACTCTTGTGGTAATATATGTCGGTGTATTAATAGGATTATACTATGACTAGTTCAGATATACGGCCATTAAGCCAAAGAAAATTAATCTAAACAAAATATAGTATGATAGCATTTACATAGCCTTAAATTCTATTTGCAGTAACACCCGCATTCAATCTATTCAAGATCAATTCATCGGTTTCCAATTCATCTTTCTGAATAACACCAGCAGTCTTCAAAATTGATTTTGTGTTCAAGATATTCTTCTCAAAATCAATTGATTTAACGTCCTTACTAAAAACAACCGTCTTTTGCCATTCTTTAGCATCTTCAAATGAATAATCTAAATTATTACCAATAAATTCAGCCGATTCTTCAAGATTCGTTTCATAGTATTGAATACCTTGCTGTAAGCAACTCAAGAAATTGTCAATGACGGTTTTATCAATGTTCGATCTACAAACAACAACCCATGATGACCAAGGCGTATAAATCTCGCCAATCTTCTTGATTTCTTTATTGTCGTAGTACTTCTTACTAGTGAAATACTCCCACATGAACGCATCACTATTTTCAACCCCATCCTTTAAATTAACCGAATCCCGCAAATTCTTAAAATTGTTCAAAATAGGAAACGATTCAAAATACCCACCTTCGCCACCATCAAGTTTTTTGAAACCTTGTTGTAACGCCAAAACAAAAGACATCACATACGAACCTGACCCAATTCTACTAACGCCGATCTTCTTCCCGGCTAACTCTTCTTTACGTTGCAATTCGTCTCTATTGCAACCCGTTGAAATAGCCCAGCAGAGAGGTGAGTCAACGTACGTGCCTACAATTTGATAGTCTTTTTCATCTCCATCACAAATACCACGGACAAATGCTTCGGTTAATCCAATGGCAATGTCTATTTCCTGTGTCTTAAGAGATTGGATCAAGTGGCCGGAACCAGATGGGTACGGTGAGAGTTTAACTGGAGGGAGGCCGGTCTTTGCTTTAAATATGCCTTTTTTCTCACAGAAGTAAAGCGGAGTTGAAAAGTGTTCTGGGATGAAACCTACTTTTAATGACATGGTTGGCTATTCTGTTGATATATGGTGCTGAAAAGTGTTGAAACCCATTAAAGTCTTCTGGCACATTGTTATATATAGCCGTTCATTATTTTTGTGTGAGTGTGTGGAAGCTTCGGAAATAAATCACACCAGCGAGATTACTTTCGCACAAAAGAGAAAAAAATGGGGTTAGGTAATGACTACTTATTTTCACTTCACTATTAAAGTTGATCCGAAAAAAAGACGATCTTAGTATTATATTAAGCATTAAAAGCCGATGCAAAAAAATAAGGCAATAAACTGTACATAAATATTGAAGAATATTTCATCTTCTTTTATAGATACAAGGTGTCAATAACCATTCACCTTCGGGCTTAACATCTCTTTTACGTTCTAATTTCACGACTTCATCTTCGGCTTCAATAAATTTACTCCTCTTCATCTCTTTATTCTTCCTTTCCTCTAAAATCTCTTGTGGTGGTTTGAAAAATTCAAATCTAGTAAACATCGTATTACTATCATCAGTAAATTTATGGAAAAATCCTAATTTCTTTAAAACATTGATGAATTCGTCACCTTTGTCGTCACTCAACCTTGATTTAATCTCAGCAATCCATAATTCTCCCCTAGGTGCAATCAATCTATAAGCTTCCTTAATGAAATCCAAAAAATTCGTGCCCATCAAAGCCAAACAGAAGATAACAATGGTACACGATTCATCTGGCAATGGAACGTTTCTAATATCAGCCACAGTGATCTTACTATTAACCTTCTTTAAATCAAATGAATGAACATCAATCTTCAAATTCTTACCGTACCTAGCTGGCCCAGTACCCTTGTCTGTCTTTTGCCTCTTATTCCCACCATTCTTAACATTTTTCAGAAACTTTTCAACGTCGAACGCAAGTTGCGCTTCACCGCATCCCATATCCGCAATAACAACTCTTTTGTCATCGGAAAGGCCAGGCAACCCACCAGGAGCATTAACGTTCCTGGTAGTACCTCTGATTCTAATCTGCTTCACAAAAACATCGACGGGGTTTTCGGGCCAGGATTGCACTTGGGATCTGAACCCTTTATGATACTCGTCAAATAACTCAGGTTGGTCTTTGATTAACGCTAGGGCTTCTTCGGACTTGATAGTGTACAGTTGCTCGTTGATCCATCTGAATCTTGAGCCTGATAGCTTTGCCATCATTTTTTGCTGCAATGGCGTTAATTTCGTGGGGTTTGTTGTAAGAGTTGAGGATGATTCTGGTAGTGGTGGTGCTGGTGATGGCTTGTTCTTCTGTTCCTGATGTGGTTTCTTCAATGTTTTGTTACTGGACTTGGTGGTTTTTTTGTTTTCAATAGCAGGCGCATCTTCGGTGGTAAATGTGGTGGTATCTGTATCATCTTCAGAGTTTTGTTTTCTTTTTCTTTCTTGGTTTAGTTTATTCTCTTTTTTATTCTTGATGTGTTCTTTATGAGCCTTTTTTTTTTCTTTCTTGGATGCTGATTCATGCGGTTGAACTTTAGCAATTTTCTTGTTATCAAGGCCCCAGCCCTCAACTTCGAATAATGACATTGTATAAATATATAAAGGTATGTATCTGCCTGATTCGGAGATTATTATTTGCCTTTAATTCAGCCTTTCATCCAAGTACTTTGCAGAAACTCATCTTTTCAACTTGCTTATTTACGTATTTAATTCTTCTTTATAAGGAAAATTCTTTAATCTAAATTTATTTTCTCTGTAGTCGTGCAAATATCATATATCTAGTGGCTGTGCACACAGTAGCTTATTCCAGTTTATTTCAGATGATTGGCTGGATTGGAATGTTAAACAGGGTGGAAGCATAGTTGGCGACGAGGTGACGAGGTGACGATATAGAAAAAATGTCGGTAAGGAAATTACAGAAGGAAATCATTCGTAGAAACAATCAATATATATATATTTTTTTTCAAAGAATAGACAAAAAGGATACAGAAGAAAGAATCGGGTAAGAAGACAAGAAGGTATAACTAATAAAGATAATAATAATAATAATACACCAAAAAACAAAATCAAAAAAGACTCTAAATTAAAAGTGAAATGAAAATGAAAGTAGGAAAATTCAATAATATAAGCTTTATCTTAAGCAAAAAAAATGCAATACAGGGAGAAAAAAGGTAGAAAAAATTCACACTGTAAAAGTATGTATATGTATGTGGAGAAGTAAAAGAAAAGCGTTTAGCTATTGCCACCAAACCCAAAAGAAATCCATTGAGAGAAACTCAACGATGATGTCATTTAACCAAAATGAAAACGATTGCTATCCTCATCATAAAAACCACCATTATGATCATCATCACTGTAATTGTTGTTCTATTTTTTTTTGGAGGCTATTGTGGTTATGGTGTAGCACTAGTATTAGCACCAGGGGCAGCGTTTGGGTAACCGTAGCTACCAGTAGTATTACTAGATGAATTAGAGTATCCGCCTTGGTATGGATGAGAACCTGAGGTGGTGTATCCTTGATAGTGCTGTTGTGGTGGCCGTGGCAACGCTTGATGTTGTTTTGTAGATGGTGGCGTATCAGTGCTTGTAGATAACTGCTGCTGTGGTTGACCGTAACTACTGTTACTGATGCTTGTGTTACTGTTATTGTTACTATTGTTGTTATAGCCGTTTGAGTAATAGTGCTGTTGGTATTGAGAGTGTGGTTGGGATTGTGGATAGTATGAGGGATACATTGGCCCGTTGTTTGGAGCACCTGAGTTTTCTGAAGTCAAAGTGTTTGACGATAATGTTGATGATGATGGGTTTGCTGATAGCTGACGTGGGGTGGGTGCAAGGTCAGATGAGCTTCCATCCAATTCAGGTTTTTGTTTTGAAGACGGTGAGTATTTTCTTTTGGCGGCACTAATTGATCTTTCTTGTTTAGGTATATTGACAACTTCATTGACAACCAATGTTGGTTGCGGTTGATAATATGAACCTTGCTTCATTGATGATGCAGTCGTAGGTGTGCCTTGTTGAATAACTTTCTTGATATCCTTAACAAAAATAGGATAGAGCATATCAACAATAGATTCACGCTGAGCCATAGCAAGGGCTCGTTCGAACGGAATCCAAACACCTTTTAAATGCATAGAACCAATCTTAACAACATGTCTAGTCTTTTCGGCTTTTAGAATGCCATCACGACGTCCTCTTGTCATTTTAGCAACGTTCAACAACTTTGTACCGTTAATCATATCATTGTCAGCCCTTCTAACAACTGTAGCTCCATTCGCTTCAACTTGGTAGCATAAAGTTTTTTCATCTTCCCACATTGTAGTTGTAATTTTTGGTCTCATACCTGCAGGTTGAATTTGGCCCAATGATGGGTTTAGCACACCAGCACCAGTAACAGGCATATACCCATTTGGATCGTATGGTGGGTGCATGTATGGGTAACTTTCGTATCTATAGTATTGGCCCGGTTGCCCACCTGGTTGACCAGGAGGATAGTAGTAACCGTGGTTGTAGCCAGGTGGTGGTGGTGGTTGTGTAGTTTGGGAAAGCTGGCCAGCTGGTGGTGGTGGTGGTGCACCTGCCTGCTGTGAAGTTGCAGGAGCAGGTGGAGGTTGTGATTGAGCACTATATTGATAGTATTGACTGTTTGGATACGAACCCGGGGTTTGGTGGTATTGGTATCCGGCATATTGCTGTTGCTGCATTTGATATTGCTGTGGTTGTGGATCGGATACAGAACTAGGCATTGGTGTTGTATCTGCTGTTGAATTATGATAGGACGATTCGTAAGTGTAGCCTCTATTCAATGAATTGTAAGGTTGAGTGGATTGAGGTTGAGACGAACCGTAATTTTGATACGATGGTTGTTGTTGGTTTGGAGGTTGTTGGCTTGGCATTGCTGTGTAATTAGGTGAACTCACAGTCGGATTTTGCTCATAAGCTGAAGTCATTTAAGACTACTTTTTGTAGTTATTTTCTTTTCGTTTATTGTCTGCGTTGTTTTTTTTTTTTTGGTTTTTGCTTGCCCCAGCCTGTTTTTGAGAGAACAAATAATTGGTAGCCAGAATATAGTGGGTTTTAATGTTGAATTTAATTTAAAAACTAGATTCGCAGATTGTCTTAGTCTTTGTTAAACGATCAACTATGAAAAAGGGAATGAGACTTGTTTGGTTTGGGTATAGCAAAGCGGTATTTTCAAACTCTTACTGTATGTATAGAAAGCAAAGTAATCTGGGCGATGCTGTAAAAATGGCTGTAAAAAGTGTATATGTAACCGGTTATGCGCGGTGGGAATAAATTGTGGATTCTGTTCGTAGTTAACACAACAGACAATTAAAAGGTCGATTGATGTCAAGGTAAGTATAAGATGATAGTCAGTAGCAATGTTTATGACCTCGGGTTTTGTATTGTTCAACTCTTGAAGGAGCTGGCAGTTTGTCTAGTCTCTGTTTTCAATAGATAACAGGGTGTATGCTTCCAAATCAAGTTATTTAGAAAGTTTCCAGAAGCTTAAAGTTTAACAAACAGGAAATTCTTTGTTTCGTTTAGTGAGCGGGGTTTAAAAAGTCCAGGTACAGATGAACCGCAAACAGTGTGCACGGTAAACGGGCAAAGTCGGTATGAGTAGTAATTTGACTATTGACCCAGAAGGATACGATAGAAATTAAATCTGGAAAAGGATCAGATGACGGAATGAAAGAGTTTCCCAAGTGTTGGTAGTTAGTTAGTTCTCTGCTAACTGGATTTGATTTGATCTAATCCAATCTAAATTCAAACTCTATTAGATGAGATAGAACTAAAAGCAAGGGGGCAATCTGACTTTTATATATACAGTTGTACCTCACCTGAATAATCTAATCCATCCTAAAACTTAAGGTGAATATGTATATGTAAGCTGATCAAGGATGGACGCATCGAGACCCAAATCGAAGTTTTGGGCACATTGTTGCGTGTGGTGCACTGGGAGGAGGGAGCTGTTTATTACATTGCAGGAAGGTTTAGCGCACCGCTTCTTGCTAGGGGGAAAATTGTCATCTCTGTGGGCTGCGTGGGTAGCGTTGGGCAGGCGGACAGGACAGCCTAGACACGCGCGCATGTGCAGTGTTGCGGCGCATTGGGCTTACTTGTCAGTTTCTTCTTCCCCCCCTCCATCCATACTCTTCGCTTGACCATACCGTTCCACCTTCGACTCCAAAAATCCCTTTCCGTTTGGAGTAAAAATGAACGAATAAAATGAATGGATGAAGGACAAAGAACAAAGTTCGTAAGAACTACTCGTTTACAGTATATTGGCATGCCATACATGTTCTACGTTTCTGCACCGTATATTGCCTTGCCCTTGTTTTAAAGCTTCTGCCTCGGTTTATAGTTGTACTTATGCTTACCCTTATACTGACACCTATACATGCACTTCTTTTGACAAGACACCACCATGCAATCTCGGAGTTCCCTATTCCACAATCGCAGTAAAATATGAAGAAGCCAAGGGTGTCTATCTTTGTTTGTGATCATATCAACCCAAACATTTACATCCCATTTCTTCTCCGTGATTGGAGATGCTCTGCACAGCCGCAGAAATTAGCGTAACAAATTTGTTCTTTCCTCAACCTTTGAATCTCGCTGTTTGTCAATGTGGCACTTTGAAAAACTAACTTTTGCTGTGATCCATTGTTGAGGTTCGAACAAAAGGGCATTCTAAGCTCAAATGCATACATGCAAGCTACTTCTTTTATTGTCTTGTTTACTATCTTACATGGATTGTCTTAGCTGTTCAAGTTGTGATAATCCGGACTCAACAATGTGGGCAAAAGCATCACTATTAGGTGTATAGGTATAGTGAAGCTTTTGCCCACCTCTCTTTCCTTTTTCTCGTTACTTCATACTCGTTGTACTTCAAGAATTACAGACTAAAGTAATAAGTGTAATAGGTTTAGATATGTATATATTCCTTGGGTACTATTAGTAGAATCTCCGTTCTCCGACAGGCTAAGAGCTTTTTACCTTTCACTGCAAGGAACTTAGCAGGAAATATAGCTCAATATTGAAAAGTGCACCACTTGGAAAATGTATTTATGTTAACTGGTGACTTAGTGCAGTAAAACATGTGAATTAATTTCTATATTAAAGGTCTTTTGTGAGTAGGATCACCTTCAGAAGAAGATCTCTTGGATCTCTTTTCGTGCTATTTATTCACTTATTCTGCTATCAAGCCATTCAAAATTTCTGGAATCGGTTTTCGGGCATGACATTTACTAGTTTCCTCTGAGCTTCAAAGCTGTCATCACCCTTATCTGCCTTTTCTTCCTCGCCTCCTCATCATCTAACTCCCCTAATCTTGTATAAGCAAGCTTTGAAAGCCTAGGGAAACATGTCTTCAGTTATTTCGTTCAAAAATGGAAGCTATCGTCCATACAACTATGAAAGTATACCATAATCATTCTCCCTCAAACTCTCGATATCAAACCCATACGCAGATACTTTTGTAGCTACTTTTGCTAATTTCATTTCCCTGTATCTATATCCAAGTTTACTGCTCCTCAAAGAAAATGAGGGACCTCAATAGCTGAATTGATCAATGCACCCAGAATTACTGGGAAAATGTTCAGATCAGCATTGTATCGCTGTAAATAATCTTTCGAAATCATATTGATCCCGTTCCTTAGAGAACACATAAAGAATTTCAACATAAGCAGCACCTCTTTGATTCTGCCTAGAGTTTACGTATGTAAATAGCAGTATATTGCATATCCTTTAGATGGTATTTCAAACAGAAAACGTTATTCTAAAAAAAAGCAGAATACCCTCACTGATCTGAAGCTTCCAGCCTTATTGGAATATGTAGGATATTTTATAATGTGATAAAGCTACCGTTAGCTGTTAAAACCCTATTTTCCAAGATACTAACTCGTAAATTGCTATTGGCTAGGCAAAGAAAATAACTTGTAAATGCAAAAGATAAAGTTGTACAACTGAAATAATTGGGCTCTAATTTCTCAAATATTCTCCAGAAACAATCTATCCGTAAGTCGGACTTGGTTTTATAGTATATTTTGGGCAACATTATGCTCATAAGACTGCAACCGCGGCAAGCGCAGCGAAGATAAGTAACTAGCTTCTCTTTGGATAATCGCTTAAGTGTTTGCAAATGTTCTACTATCTACTATCTTAGGTTTGAACATGAACTAATCAGGGGTATTTTTGAATAATGATAATGTACGACGGTTGTATCCTAGTTGTGGGTTATCAATCCCATCTCTTGGTTGCGCTTTCGGTTGGTTTTAAAATATACCTATCACTCTCTATCATCGAAAGAAAAACAAAAAAAAAGGAAAGGCTGTTATTAGTTTGTTTCTCTTAGAAGAAGAAGGATAAACAGAAGAAGACAAGTACCGGTCATTTTTTTCTCCTGGATAAAGCATGTCATTGCTATAGTTATGCCCTTAAAACTTTTACATTTTAGATAATGATACTACATCGTGAAATAAATTGGAAAAAAACCTACAAATTGAAAAGCATCTAGAAAGCCATCCTTTAGATCTGAGCAAGAACACTTCTGCTCTCACTATTTCCCTGTTTATACATGTTCATCTTCCTCTGGCAAAGATTCGGAAGTATGGGATTTTCGTTCATGCAATGTATAAATCTGATGTAAAAATTTCTATGATTTATGTTCTCAAGAAGCGGGGAGGGAGAGTTTAGCACTGCTGGGGCGCTTTTTGCTGTCGTGCTGAGGTAGGAAGGAAAAAGTGACAGATTACAGGTTTCTCGCTTACTTTATACACATGAAGTCAATAGCCCAGTTTCATTATTTCTATACCAATTACTGGAACTAAGTAAATCAATATCGATATAATGGAGAAGTTGTTTTCTACGAAGTAGAAGTCGAGCTAAAATCAACGTCTCCATGCTTTGTTATTTTTTTTCTGAAAAGTCAAAAGACTCGGAATATGATGAAAAATAACTCTGATGTTGAGGTGCTTATTGGAAACTGCGCGTATTGCATTATATTCTGTCATAATATTTTATCGTCGCCAAGGGCCGCCGTGTAATAATACACTAATGCACTAAATGCATTAATCTTAAATTGTTTCGTGTATATTTACAATTGCAAAAAATTATTTAACATCTGTTACGCATGTGTTTCTTGAAGGATCAGCTTCTATTTCTTCATTCCATTATACTTTTCAGATCTAGTTCCCGCTTGCATAGGAGGTTTTTCGTACATGCCAACAAGGAGAGTTGAACAATAGAGGAAGCACCATTGAGCTAGCTATATTTGGAAAGAAAAGAGGAACAGATCTGTACTTGGAAAGAAAACTCCAAAATCTCGTACGTTTATCCGTTTCGACAAAGCAACCTATGACTAGCTTCTAGGAACATTTTGTCAATAAAAAAAAGGCATCTGGAAGCTTGAAACTAAACACTAAGGAATACAGAATACTCCTTTGTTGGCATGGTAAATTAATATATATATCTACATGGTAAATTAATATATATATCTACATGGTATACTATTTCCTCTTTGACTCCGTTATATTTATTTATCCAAGGTCATGTAGAACCACGCTTGAACTCGGGTTGTAGGTAGAGTGTACTGTGGGAGGGGGGGGGGGGAGATTTCCTCGTAACACCGCAGTATTTCTCATTCTAAAACAGGGGAAATAAAGCGAAAAGTCACTGTGAGTAACCTGAGTAAAAGCTGATCAATTGACTGCTTTTCTTATAAATAGAAAGTGGATATAATTAAAATCTTGTTTGGCGGCTGCTTCACCTCTCAGCCTTTCAATTTAAAGATTCATACCTAATCAAAACTTGGTACTGCCTGCGATTCTTCAGTATAAGAAGGAATGAAGCCTAAGCTCCTACTCTGATAAATAATATCAAAAGACTTGCTGCGTCGCGCTCATCTGATTTTCCCGGGAATCGGGGCGCATGTATCATCTCCATTGTTCATGCACAGTACAGTATCTGCTAAACTTAAAATTCTGGTGCAGAAAGGGGCGAAAAATAGACCTCACTTCAGTTCAATAGCGGAAAACAGTGGTTCACTATCTGCACTATCAGACATCCATTCACCCTATCAGCATACCAAGAACTTTGACACAAACTGGTAACTCCTCTTGGAGTTGACAATAAGGCCGGCGGTGGATCTGAGGAAGCTTTTTTGCTACGTTTCAAGTACACTTGGTATTCGCTGACCATCCCCCTCATCAGATTTTCTTTTTGTCAAGTTGACAATCCGTAAGTAATATATCCCCTGTACAGAGGGCTATCGTGGTGTCATTTTTATTGTTTTTTTTAGGGTAAGCCCTTTAAAAAATTGTAACATTTACGCTAGTTTAAAGAAACAGGAAAAGGAGCTAAAATTGAGATACATACTTGCGTCTGTATGCAGGAAACATACTTTGTTACTAATATTGAGTCGGAAGTTTAGAGTATTGTATAGCCCCTTCGCCGAAAGAGATTCCTCTCTCAAGTCGTGCAGGGAGTTTAAATGCTGCATATATATGTCTGGTTAAAATACAACATACATAGGGTTAAATGTGTTGTAACTGTCTCAATTCTCGAGCAGGCAAAGAGCAGTAACAACCATTTGTTTGACAATAATCTTCCAACAAGGTGTAGCTCAATTTCCCTATACATACAATGAGATTTATATTTCGCCATCGACTACAACCTTTATCTTTAATATGTCGATATTTTTAATTTAAGCCCATATTTTAATTTATCCGTATCTCGGGGAAAAAAAGCAGCCGTTAGTTTCCAAGCCATGTTGAGAAGGTGGCATTTCTCGTTCGCATTGAATGGAGAAAAGGGCTATCACATAGAGATGATATTTAGAAAAGAACAGTAGAATGTTGCCTCATCACGTATCCTGTAGTAGATGACTGTATGAAGCTCTTCCTTTAAAAAACCTGTATACGTTAAGCTCCTTAAATCTAGGTATCCCCACCATTCAGCCGTTTCCTCCAACTCAACAGGGTCTCAGTAAAAGCTTTCGCTCCTTAGCTAACACTTTGCTGGCTTGATAGGTGAGAAAAAGCACGCACAGAGACCCGCTTTGAGTGCGTGGTGATCGTATGAGAGAGGTACAGAAAGGCCAGCGAGTTAAAAATTGCATAAGAGGAAGATAGATGGCACTGCCACTGGTGGGGAGGAATAAAGATTAGATGTATACAAGCGCTTGTAACAGGCATCGATTCAACATTGTATGACACAGGTGATGGCATAGACCGCAGAACATAGTAGAGCATAGCAGAAAAGAGAAAAAAGAGGGTTCCCTCCATATCCGGAATAGGATCCCCAGTCAAATCAATCTTTTGCTTGGTTATAGCATGTTCAATTGATGGTCTCCGGTCTCAAAACAATCATCAATTTTCTCGTAAATGTAGTGTATATGTATATCGCCTTTCAATCGAAATGCGTGTGTATTTCTGTAAAGTTTAATTAAGGGGCTGTGATTCAAACAAAAAGCCTGTTAATGTGCGTGCACGCGCGTAGAAAAAGGCTTCGGTTAAATAAAGAACTGAGTATCTGTTGAGGAATGATCCATGATGACCCATGTACATATTTATAGGTATAAAATAAAATTTTAAGTTTACATCATTATATTTTCGTCTATACGTTAACATTTTGTATTGAACTATCAAATTTGAGATTATGCCCCAGTAATCGTAAGCAGGAAAAGCATTATATGGGCAGCGATAAGATCTGCCTCGTTATTCGTTAGTCTCGGTTCATATTAATAATGTCTGTCTTCAATTACATCTATACCACCTTCAATCTATTTCCTCCACAAGAGCATGTGGCGCTTTTTTCAATCTCTTATTCATGCACTGTATATTGGTATTGGAGTTTCTCTATGAAGAACTAGAATCCCCTTTCGGGGTCATTTGCTCAATACTTGGATTGACTGGAAAAATAGATTTATGGACATTATAGCTTTGGTAGCTCGTTTTGCGGTCGCCTCAGAATGTATATACACTACTACTACATTTATCGTTTTACGAAAGAAACAGGAGTGAAAAAGAAATGGACGAGACCGGAGTCGAACCGATGACCTCTTACTTGCAAGGCAAGCGCGCTACCAACTACGCCACACGCCCCGTTTTTCGTTTTTAACGACATCAGGATGGTTTTAATTTCGGGTATGTTCCTAAAATTCTCTTAAGCCTAAGATGGATATTTTATTGCTGATCTATTTTTCTTCCTTACTTTGTTTCAAAAGATTGAACCCTCTTTCCAAAGAAAAGCTCCAGCTATTTATAATGAAGTATGATTGAAAACAAACTAAACTTCAGTCACTAATCTAACTACAAAGCAGTGAGAATAAGGGAAAAGTCGAGCAAAAGAGCTTTCGAGAGACAGAAAGAGGCATTAAAACCAATTCACCATTTTGAACCGCTCGAGACATCCCATCCCTTACATTGCATTTTAGATACGCTTCTCATGTAACTTCCCTGTCCCTTATTTCATATTTATGTCTCCTATTTGCCGCAGTTCCTCGACAGCTCCATTGAAGCATTTTCCTTATTATGAATATTTATTTGTTCCTTTATTCTTTATATTTGCTCATATTTCTTTTTTCAATTAGAATGAAAAATCATCAAGCAAAGCATCAACTTGAGGTTTGGGAAGGGAATTATTTTTAGTCTTCCGCTAGATGGCCTATTAGACTTGTCCCTCAGAAATTATGAATAGCCAAGTTACTCAAAAAAACTAAGAGCCGTTTAAGTTGCTGGTTTCTAATGAATGACCCTGGAGTTCATTGAGGTGGACCGTAATATATGCAAGTTTCTGTATACTGTTATCTACATTATTCTTCTCTTTTATAAAAGAATGAATCAGCTACATAGGAGAAATATACAACTCGCTAATATTTTTTCACTTCTCAAGGCCCTGCTCTGGGTTCACACAGACTAGAAAAGTTAGACGAGAAATATCGATGCTAGAAGAGGAAATGCTCCCATACGGGTTTTCATCAGAGTTCTAGTACTATCCTAAGATTGTTGACTTAATCCAGATTTAAAATTACAAGAAAGTTTTATACTTTTATGATCTGCATCAGAAAAAAGAGAAGAAAAGCTGGCAATAAAATTAAGACGATTAAGAATCAGCGATGCTTTTAGGTGTATAGGCATAGTTTATGTTATTATGGGATTTATTTATACATATGAGCATAGCTCTAGCAAACAAATAAGCACCATTCATTCACTAACTAAATTATGATATTTAGTATTTACATTACCAACGTAACTGTAAATTAGGCAGTTTAGAAGAAGAAGTAACAGGATAGCAGCAGGATTATCTCCTCAATTTCACCCTTTTAGAGAAGTCTAGAATTTGCTTTCTTTTAGTTGGGCTGCAAGATTTTCCACTTAGAAAAAGCATCCATTATTTTTATTCACTGAGATATCACCAACCAATCAAGCACAACGAGTATCTTTTCTGCTATTCTCACCTTGGTTCTATCTAGCCTTAAAATGCGGGTCCTACGGTACCAGACCGACCGAAATACTCACAACAACCCATCTGTCGCAACTACAGAGAATAATTTTTCTGAAATTGTCGACGTGAAAAAAAAGCAGTTAATTTTCTGGTGAGCACACGCCCAAAACGGCTTCGAGATCCAACTGAATCTTGTTTGGCTTTTTATTCAGAGGTATTCGTTTGTATTTGGACACTATTGCAGTCTTGTTACCTTGAATCGATATTTTTCCATCACCCCCAGGGATATCTAGACCGTTCTATATATCAAATTGAAGGATAATCTGTTTTTTTGCTAATAATTAGTCACACTCATTTAGAATCAAGGAAATAATTCAAATTCATCACTTAGTCTGTCTATAGAATATAGCCTGCTCCATTCCCTTCTTTCCTTTCTCAAATCATACGGTACATATAGATGTCTCAAGCTGCCTCAACAAAACCAGGAATTTACGTGGTCATTCAGATTTTAACTACTGCGGATGATAATAGTCAATATATTTCAAAAGACTCTTCTGAGATTGTGGAAATTGCTTGGTCTTTTCTTGATTCGGTAGAATTGACTGAGATCCACAAAGACTCAACGTTGGTCAAGCCAATAAATACAGCAATAACACCACTCTGCACTTCGACAACTGGGCTAACTTGGGAAAGTGTTAAAAACGCCGAATCTCTAAAGGATGCAATTACCAAGCTAGATGAATCAATTAATAAGTTTATTATTGCTAACGATCTTCCATTCAACTTTGTCACTTTCAATAGTTGGGATTTAAGAATGAAATTGCCAAAGGAGTCGAGAGAAAAGTCCATTCAATTACCTCGTTATTTGGAATATTCAAGGCATTTTGATTTGAAAAGAGAATACATCAAGTTACAGGAATCTTTATATCCTGAAACCTTCAACAACAACGACGTGAACCAGGTCACCTTGAATCATATAGTCAGCGCTCTGGATATTGATCTAAGAAACCTCAAAGCTGTCTCAGAAGAAATTAGCGGACAGTTAAATCTATCCATACCTAGAAGAGCCAGTGATAATACTCAAATTGTGGCTGAAATACTAAAATCTCTGATAAAGTTAGCTCCTAGTTATGTCCCAATATTGAAAAAGCCTCATGATTTGAACTTAGACTTGAACCAGTTTTTTGCTGAACAATCTAGAATTTTGTATATGACAAACTTGCCGATTGATACAACCCAAAGCGAATTAGAATCTTGGTTTACCCAGTTTGGGGGCAGACCAATTGCATTCTGGACCATCAAATCACCTCCATCACAAGAATGTAATAATTCGAAAAATATCAACTCTAATGTCAATTCTATCACCAATATAAATTGCTTGATCAATAGCCATAATAATAGTCGTAGTAACAGCACAAATGGAACGAACGACAACTCTACCAAGTTGACTTGTTCAGGGTTTGCAATTTTTGCTACTCACGAAGAAGCTATTGATTCATTAGCTATGAATGGTAGAACATTAAGCGAAAAGATTATTGAGGTTCAACCATCTTCTGTTAGGGTGCTTGATAAGGCTCAAGAGATATTAACTCCTTTCCCTTCTTCAAAGAATAGACCAAGACCCGGTGACTGGACCTGCCCTTCGTGTGGTTTCTCCAATTTCCAAAGAAGAACAGCCTGTTTTAGATGCTCATTTCCAGCTGCTTCTGCTGCTGCTATTCAAGAGTCGATGTATGGAAATTCAAGTGTTAATAACAACAGCAACAGCAACAACAGCAACAACAACAACTCTAACAATAACTACAGCAATAATAATGGAAACAACCATAGTAGTAATGGCAGTGGAAACAACAACTATTACAATAATCATAATCAACAGCATGGACAGCAAATGCTACAAAATAATGCTAATGTTAATAACCTTAACAATGATAATGTTCACCATCACCATCATAACCACCAAAATAGCAATATGAACCACAACAACCACCATAACGGCAATAGCCATAATAACAACCAAAATTACAGCAGTAACAACAGTATGCATTCCAACAACAGACAGCAGAATTCCCACAAAAATCAATCAAATAACAGCAACAACAACTCATCAAATGTTCCATTCAGGGCTGGTGACTGGAAATGTGTAAACGAAAACTGTTCTTACCATAACTTTGCTAAGAACGTCTGTTGTCTTAAGTGTGGTGCACCAAGAGTGCAATCTGCAATTTTGAATGGTCATGCCCACAACCAGCACCACCAGCATACCAACAACAACAATAACAGTAGCAGCAACAATGGGACCAATAACCACCATAATGGCCATCACCAAAACCAGCCGGATTTTGGGATGGGATCGCCTTCTTTTCGATCTCAAAGAATTTCCGCAATGCCACCGTTACAATCCCAAGCTCATCAAAGCCAAGCCGGGGATAGCATTAATAGTTTGAACCTAAAGAATAATTTCAGATCTCATTCCCAACCTGGCCCCGATACTATGGGCGTTCAATCGACAAGTCAACAGTTATATCAACAGTTCCCCCAACTTGACTTACACAAGACCATGTCATTGCCTTCTTCTCAGCAAAGCTCCCTCTCAGATTCTAATATTAATAATCCTACTTTCCAACCACTGATGTCACAAGGAAACACCCCAATTTTCTCATCAAGTCTAGCTGATTTTAAGAACTTGACTAGTAGAATTGGTGGATTAAATTTAAGTCAACCTATGCAGGCTCAGCCGGGCGGAAGACAACAAGACCTCAAAAACGGTACTTACACAGGTAACGGATTTGGTAGTTTAAGTGGTTCTGCTTCAAACTTGAATGTTGGGGACCTCCACAAGGAGTACTAGATTGCTTGCTTTTTTCATTTCTTTTGTCTTTTTTTACCTGTTCTGTTTTTAATCTTGTATGCTTGTTTATACGCCACTGTCGTTTATTGCATCTTTTTCTTATCATATTTGTTTTGTGGTTATTTAGTTCTTATGATTTAGTCATTATGGTATTTATGCTTTTTTTTGCAAGAATTAGGGGCTCTAGAGGAAGAAGAATGGTTAGTTATGGAAAGAAACTAACTTGGTTTTAATATCATCTGGAAGGTCAAGGAAACACTCAAAGAAAGATTTATGACGTTAGGGTATTTTATGAAAGTTATACACGTATAGGTATCTATATATATCAATATTTATCTATAGTAATAGTTTTATTCAGTTTATAAAAGAAAGATAGAGTACAAGTTGTGTGAAAAGGGGATTTTTCCATCGACGCGTCGCCGACGCTAAACTGGACAAAGACAATGGCAGGACTTAAAACAAACAATAGACATGTTCTGCTTCAATGCTATATTGATCCTGCCTATTATAAGGAACCTGTAACACCCAGTAAACAGCAATTGCTTCAAACAGATTCAGTGGTCGAATGCTGTCTTCTTTCTGCTTATGATCCATTATCACAGATAACTGCTTTAGCCAAATTTTGCCTTAACTACTGCCTTCACCTTTAGATTCCCTTTGCGCATCCCAATCCACTCGTTATAAATATAGTTGCTTAGCTCAACCACCTTTCGTGAGCTTCACTTCCTTCTGATAATTTATTTGCATAAAGCTTCCAACCGATAAAACAACTCAAATTTCAACCATGGATCATATGCCTTTTGGAAATAAGACAGACGATCCTCCTATATTTGATCCAAGGGGTCAGCCGCAAACAGTTTTCAAAGTTCAACTCTATGTTTGCTCAACATTAGGCCTGCTCATATTTTTGGTCTTTTGTTTAACCAGATACAAATTTCCATTGGTTTACTCAGTGAGACCTTACAGAAATAAGATGATAAAAAGACTACCCGATAATTTCCTCGGGTGGATGAAGGTTCTATATTCAATCTCAAACGACGAGTTTCTTCAAGTTGCAGGTCTCGATGCCTATGTGTTCCTTTGCTTCTTCAGAATGGGAATAAAGATCTTTTTCACAATGACAGTAATTGGAATCTGCATTTTGAGCCCGTTGAGATATCTACTGACGGGCCAATTTGATAAAGATCAATCTATGGCATTGGCATTCTTTTCTATTTTAAAGAAGGGTAAAGGCGGTGGAGATGACCATAAGCATTTGGATGCTGATACAAAGGCATACCTTTTTTTATGTACTGTATTCACGTACATTTTCACCGCAATTGTTTACTTCTTTTTATTCAGAGAAACGACGCATATCATCAAAACGAGGCAGCGGTGTCTTGGTTCCCAAAGATCGATAACAGATAGAACAATCGCCATTTCTAACATACCCAATGAATTGAAGGACGAATCTGCTTTGAAGGACCATATTGAAACCCTTGGCGTTGGGAAAGTTGAGCATATCTCACTTGTGCACGATTACACCGAGTTAAATGATCTATTCAACGAAAGGAAGAGAGTTATCCGTATTTTGGAACAACTATATTCTAGTTATTATGGATTGGACATCAGAATCTTGACTAAGAACTCAATTCCTTCAACAACATTAAAAGTCTATAAATCGACATCTCCTTTAGATGAAGGAGACATTATTTACACACCAAATGTGGACGAATTTCGTGATACCGAAAACGAAAGTACACCATTACTAAAAGCCGTTGACTCAAAAAATAGAATCAAGGGTAGACCCCAAAAAAGATTGAAGTGGTTTGGTCCAAAAGTGGATCTATTTGATCATTATTCCAAAGAGTTGATATTGATAGATAAGAAGATCCTTAATTTGAGAGAAAATGGAGATTTCAAGCCTATTCCACATGCTTTTGTGACAATGACATCAATGACAGATGCACAAATGGCAGCACAGGCGGTCTTTTCGCCAAATGTTTTCCAATTGATCACTTGCCTAGCACCGGCTCCTTTTGACGTCAATTGGGAAAACTTGCTATTAAGTGCAAAGGCTGTTTTCATCAGAAAGAATGTCTTGGAATTGATAATAATTGCTTTCAGTATTTTATTGATTATGCCAATCAGATATATCGCTTCTTTATTGAATGTTAATTCAATAAAGAAAATCTGGCCTGAATTTGGCGAGTACTTATTGAAACATGATATAATAAGGGCAATTGTCACTGGTTTACTTCCAACTTATTTGTTTACTATCATTAATGTTGTTTTACCTTATGTTATTTACTTTTTATCTAGTCTGCAAGGAATTGTTTCAAAAGGGGATGTTGAGCTGTCCGTAATTAGAAAGAATTTCTTGTATATCTTTTTCAACTTGTTTTTGGTGTTCACATTATTTGGTACGTTGTCCAGTTATAAGGCTTTACTATCGGATACCACTAAGATTGCTCCATTACTAGCTACCTCAATCAAAAGCTTATCGTTATTCTATGTTGATTTAATCTTATTACAAGGATTGACGATGTTCCCTTTCAAGCTTTTGCAAATAGGAGATTTGGCGTTTTTGTTTTGGCAATATGTGATGTGTTCATCATGGCAAACACCAAGAGATTACAGAGACTTATTCTACAAGCCTGCTGTTTTTGAAGTTGGTTTGATTCTACCTCAACATATAATGATTTTCATTATCACAATTATTTACTCTGTTATTTCCACAAAGATTCTAACTTCTGGACTAGTTTATTTTGTTTTGGGTTACTATGTTTACAAATATCAACTTGTCTATTCAATGATTCACCCTTACCATAGTACAGGTAAGGCCTGGCCAATTGTCTTCAGAAGAGTTTGCCTAGGTCTCTTTTTCTTGCAACTACAGATGCTTGGTACCCTTGCCTTAGAACAATCATTCGTGCTGGCTGGTTTGGTTCTTCCTTTACTACCAACTACAATTTTGGCCTTGATGTTTTTCAACAGAAATTACTCACCTTTACTTTTTTTCATCGCGTTAGATGCGATCAAAACATCTGGTCAATCAGTTGAAGAATCCAGTGATGACCTTGAAGCCATGCTAAACAACCCAAATATTTCTATTAATCACACCAATGAAAGGTTAGGACTCCACCACCATTCAATAGCGATGAGGTCACCCTCACCATCACCGTCTCCACACGGTAGTGTTTCAAACGAGGTCAACCATCACGATTACTCTTCAAATTCAAATCATACTTTGAGAAAGAGAAGAAGTACCATAGATGAAGAAAGAGAAGCCAGTCTGAGTTATTCATATCCCCTTCTTTCTGATGCTTTAGACGGTCCTTGGATTGGATTTGTTGGTGATAACATTGATTGCATATACTTTTATGTACACAATGAGGATATTAGTGATGCTGTTGATGTTGAAGAACTCCGTGGGTCTGAAGTGACTTCTGTTATAGTGAGAAAGAGGAATACAACCATTGAATTCGATTAACCCATGAAGAATGGTCTTGCTCCTAATAATACTAACTAAAAGTAAACCTTTCCTTCTTTCCTTTTATATCCTCTTCCTAACTCAATAGCCTTAATTCAATGTTTCTTTCATCAATCTACAGAGGTTGTTTTAATTTAGCACGTACCGGCGATTGTTATTTCTGTTTGAACTGTGTTTGTAAAACAATTACCGCTTAAATTAAGTACTATACTAATATAAATTACAACATAACAACACCAACACCACTCTTATTGACGGTGTCATATTCTTTATTCTCATCAAGGCCACCTCGAATTGGGAACGCCTTATAATTGAACAAGTAGAAGTTCAAGAAACCATCACCAGGACCAAACTTCAAATCCTTCAAGAACAAAACGTTATCTTGAGAAGTAACAGCGTTGAAAACATCAACTTTATATTGTTTTGATAAAACCAACGCGTCACCAATCAAAGAATCCAACCTTTTGGCCAACTTAGCGTCATCATTGAAACCTTCCTCAAGGGCAATATCCGAACCGTAGTAGAATAAGTAAGCAATACCTAGTTTATCGTGGAGTTCACTGTTAAGCACAGTGAACGGTAACATATAGAAAGAAACAAAATCAGTGATCTTACCAGAGTCCTGATCCTCAACGACATATGTTGCAATCACCTTATCTTCTTCAGGTAAATCTTGCTGTTTCTTGTCACCAAGGAACCAATGTGAACATTCCTCTTTCGTGAAAACTTGAATCATATCAAATCTAGATTGATAAGCTTTATATAACTCAAACACTTGATCAACATCCTTTGGTTGCATTTTTCTTAAACCTGGAGTCTTTGTAGTGGATGGCAAAGCATATTTGGCAATCATTTGCGATTTAGTGACATTTGGTGGCAATGTGGAAAATCCAACATCGTTTAAGGTGCCCCAATTGATCGGTCTATGTGTATATCTACAAGTGGAGACTGGACTTGGGAGAATAGCACCACCAGAGTACAACGCCTGCCAGATGTTGTGCTTGTTGACTCTTCTTGTGATTTCCTTAATTAAAACAGGAGCCAATCTTTTAGATCTTAGCTTCTTATGGATACATAAAAAGTTAATTTCCACACTTTCAATATCTTTTGATCTTATATTTAAAGTAGTTGGGATGGCACTGATGAACGCAACTAGCTTACCGGTACTTTTAACTCTAACACCGACATGCCACTCTTTCTTCCAGCCCGGTGGTTTCAGAGCCCATTCGAAAAACTTGGCACTGTAGTCAAATCTAAAAGTTTCATCTTGGTCTTCAACATAATGTTCATGTAGTAACTGATAAACTTGATCCATCTCTTCTTCAACGTCTAAATCCATAGTAACCCATTCAAAATCCTTCAGCATTGGCAAAGGCTCATTAGGAATATCCTCAGGGATTTTACTTTGGTCAATTGGACCCTCTTCTTTGATCTGTTCGTCAAATTTGGAGACTGGTTGGGTTTTCCAAAACTTGTAATCCTTCATTTCCTTTCTTTGATTCTGGGTCAATTCTTCACCCATCGCCAGCATCTTTAAAAGATCCTCAATGGTCTTCTTGTTCGGTGGTTGATCTGACATTCTCTATGCTTTTCTTAACTACCTGGCTATCCAGCAGATTACGCTTACGCCGGAACAAGAACCTTCAAAGGGAAGCCTTATACAGATGGAAACGTCTTGCTAAATGGACTTACTTCCTTCTTGCTCCACTCGATCGATTCGTGCGGGTAACAAAAAGGCGCCTGCTTGATGACGTCAGCATATACTGTGGAAATGAAAAATTATTTTTTTTTGTTTCATTTTAACCTTGAAATAAATTTTCTTTGAGGTGCTTTAGGAGGTATTGATCAGAAGGTTACAACTACCAACACGGCATAGATAACTAATAATCACAATGATTTCCGCGTCATGTTGGGTGCCAAGAGGGTTTCCCTCTGAATTTCCGGAAAAGTACGAATTAGATGAAGAAGAAATGGCTAGAATTAACGAAATGGCTAAGCTACAAATCTCTAATGCTAAATCAAACTTACAGGACGACGAAGAAGAGGGAGATATATCACCAAAGATGAATACGAACAACCTGAAGACCGAAATTGAGTTAGATGATGATTTGAAAGAATACGATCTAGAACATTATGATGATGATCCAGTTGATGAAAACGGAGAACCAATTACTATGTTCCCAGGTTTGAGCAATACTGGAGCAACATATTTCAAAGGTGAAGATGGTGACGAAGAAGGAGAAGGTGAAATTGAAGGGGAACATTATATAACTTTACCAAACGAAAAAGATATCGCAGAAGAAAAATCCGAATTACAGGTGTATCCAACCGATAATATGATTCTAGCGACCAGAACAGAAGATGATATATCTTACTTAGATGTGTATATCTACGATGATGGTGCTGGTGCTCCAATGGGTGCTGAAGAAGAAGAAGAAGATAAATTAGACCAGGATGTTGCTAAGGGTTTAGTCAGAGAAAATAACTTATATATTCACCATGATTTAATGCTACCAAGCTTCCCCTTATGTGTTGAATGGATGAGTTTCAAGCCAAATGGACCCAACGATGATACGAACGTTGGTAACTTTGCTGCTGTTGGTACTTTCGAGCCAACTATCGAAATTTGGAACCTGGATTCGATAGACAAAGCTTTCCCGGATGCTATATTAGGAGACGGCGATATGGAAGCGCCAACTAAGAAGAGTAAAAAAGGTAAGAAGAAGACTAAAAAGAGCTCCCACGTCACAACTCATCACACCGATGCTGTCCTATCACTATCACACAATAAAACTTTTAGAAACGTTTTAGCTTCTACTTCTGCTGATGCCACTGTTAAATTATGGGATTTGACAACTTGCCAAGTTGCTAGATCTATGAACACCATACATCAAGGTAAGCACGTTTCATCATCCCAATGGTTCCAAGATACCAAGGGTGTTGATAATGGGTCTATTTTATTGACCGGTGGTTACGACTCATACTGCTGTGTTTCAGATGTCAGAATCAGTGAGGAATCTCAAATGTCACAAAGATACAAAGTTGGTAACAACGAAGAAATCGAATCCGTCAAGTGGGGTTCCAACCAATCAAGTATTTTCTATGCGGGTACCGATCAAGGTAACGTTTATTGCTTTGATGCCAGACAAGAGTCTAAACCCCTATGGACTTTACATGCTCATGATTCTGGGATTTCTACTTTGGAATCCAATTCATTCATGGACAACCTTCTCGTTACAGGAGCAATGGGTGAAAAGACCATCAAGCTATGGAAGGTGAATCAAAACGGTGGTGGCCCATCAATGGTCTTAAGTAGAGATTTCGGCTGTGGTAACGTTTTATCAACCAGTTTCGCCCCTGATATCGAAGTCGCAGGTAACCTTGTTGTCGGTGGTTCTAATGCGGGGTTGAAAATGTGGGATTGTTTCAGCAACAGATCTGTTAGATCTTCTTTCAAAGATGATTTGAGAACGTTACAATCCAAAGCCAGGGAAGAATCAAAGAGAATAGGAAGGGCTTCAAGAATTGCCAGAAAATATAACGACCAATATGCTGAGACTATAATGGAAGCTGAAAATGGAGCAGAAGAGGACGATGAAGATGAAGAAGAGGAAGAGATTGATGAAGAATAGATCGATGGAGCCAAAACAAAATGTATATTTCGTTTTAATCATTGTGTAATATAATTGCCTTAGAAGTTTTTTGATTTCGAATAAATCTTGATGTAGTCAATTACGAATGTAGATGGTGAAACAAGTTTAGGAATTTCAATTATACAAATACATAAAGATGCCTATTTCAATTCTCTTTTGGCTTGTCGAACCTAATCAGTGAACAGCAGAGGTCCGTAATCAACTTTAACAAATAAAGTGGAAAATATATACTCTTCTCCTTGAAGATCAAAAATTGGTAAATGCCTATACCCTTTCTTCAAATAGTCCAAGCGACAGCAGTAAACACCAATCAAATTATTATCAGTATTATCACTGTTATTACACTTCAACAAAAACCTCAAAAAGACCAACTTGTTTTCATTTGAGCAAAAATTCATGCTGCATTTCTGACTCCATATAGGATTAAACCCATTCTGAGGTACAGTATTGGTTTTGAAAATAACAGAAGGAGAATCCAAACTATATGCATCGTTTGAGCGGAACTTGTTGCTGTGCCCCACACTTCGAGGTTCATTATCGTTCTCATCTTCTTCTTCACTGGACGATGATGAAGATGAGGGGGAGGAAGTTGTTGAAGAAGACATACATATCTTATAAGACCCAGTCCTTCCAGAACCAACTGAAACTGAACTTGCTTTACCGCTGTAAACCTCTAACTCAACATAAGGGTCAAAAATGTCAAATTTAGAATCCTTTGGTTTAGGTAGCTGCTGGGCTGATATTATTTCGATATGAAGATAATTCATGTTGTCAAACTTAAGAACGTTTTTAAAGTGTTGTTTCTTGAATTTTGTCTTCTCAATTCTTTGATTAACCGGTTTCAAAACATACCCTGAATTGGTCCCAATGTTGAACATTGATTCGTTAATTTGTTGACCTAAATCATAAATTTGCCAGTTAGTCGCCACCATTTGACAACCCAGCTCCCAATATAAAAGAGGCTTGAAGTTAGATGAGTTGAATCTGTATATCGAAGGGTAAACTCTCATCAAAAACCGTCTGTTATGTTTTAAGAAAGATGTAAATTTTGCTTCATCTTTAATCATCTTGAGAAGTGTCCGTTCACTGAAAGAGAAACAATGGTTGAAAGTTTTCGACTCTGGTAATGAGAAATTACGGAATTTCACCCCAACCAAATAGACAGCAAGAGCACTCAGTCCCGGTGAAATTTTAACGGTTTTGCTCTTCCTAGTTATAATTTTATTGATTGAAGAACTGGAACCATGCGCTTTTGATGGATTAAGATCATTTTCGCTGAATGACGAGGAGTTGGAAGCAGTGGTGGATCCACTTTCGGTGATGGAGCCATTTGATGCGCTCATGGTTGTAGAGCTTGATTTCTTCACTTTGATTAGAATTTTATGTTTCAGTTCACCAGGGGAAGGCAATGACATTGCATTGCTGAATATAGATTTGGTCAAGAGCAAGTCTTGGAGAACATCTTTCAAGATCTCAGCAACTTTTACCTGATTTTCTAGACTGCATCTTATCTCTAGAGATATGATAACGGGATAAGGGGAAGTAATGAAAGAGTACTTTCTAACAGTTTCAATAACGGTTTGGAAATCAACCGAACTGGAGAAAGTTCTACCATGGGTAACGATTGGTCCTCGATCACCATCCCAGACATCTATTTCAATACATCTGCAGCCGCGTTGTAGAGCTTTTATATAACCTTCCACAGAGGAACTCCCTTTAACCTGTCTTCCCATTAAATACGTATTATGAGAGGAAGATATGAAATACTCATTTAGCGGCTTGGAGTAATCCTCTTCAATTTCTTTCAAAGGCGAGGTATATGAACTTATCAAAAAACTACCAAAGTCTTCCAAGTTCAAATAGTTTTTTGATTTTGAGAATTTTTCAAAAATCCGCTCAAAGGCACCATCTTCCTGAATCACCTCATGCTGAACTTCAATCAGGAACCTCTTGAACTCATCAAATTCCATTCGTCCTTCTTCTTTTGTCTTTAAGGAACTGAAAATCTGAATAAACTCCTTTCTATCTCTTAATAGCTTAACGAACTTCTTGAATTCCTCAAAATCAAGATATCCTTTCATTGTATTATCAACTACATTAAACAAAGAGCGAATATAGTCAGGGTTTATATGGATATGCAACTTAGACGTCAACTTCAAAACACCTTCAAAGGGCAGCCTCTCATTGTTTGATGCCTTGTTATTCCAGTGTAGCTTTGTGAATAGATCACTGTCTGTCGTTCCCGATAAGCTTCTATTGAGCTGCCTTTTAAAAAAGACTAAATTTTTCATTGTACTTAAAAATATATCATAGTCGTGCTTATTAGTAGCAATGACATGCAATGCTTTAATACTGTTATACTTTGATTCATTGTTGTAAATTATAGTAATCCATAGATCCTTGTAATCAGAAGAAATCTTAAATTCTTCCCTGTAATTCTTAGCATCATTACCCGATCTTATGTTCCTGATCTTTTCGATTTCAATAAAGGACGAAGATTTGCTGTTCCAGAATAAGATGTTACTATCAAGGTTCAATTTGAACAGTCTTTTGATTTTTTTCTTATGTGTAATTCTTAGCATTTCAATCCCATGTTCTATTATCTGTGCTGGTATAGTTGTTTTATCCAACGGCTTGGTGTAGTCCTCCTCATCTTGATCTGACGAGTCAATCGTTGATCTCTTAGGGATTGGTATCTTAATTTCTGTCTCATCTGAATTCGATCTCGATAGTCTTCGAACACCACGGCTTATCAGATTCATGAACTTACCCCTTTCTGAGTTACTATCAGAACTGTTATTGCTATTCGGGTCACTTAGAGCATCAATGTTTGAATTTCTCTTTCCAATTAGTAGTGCTAAGGAGCTAGTATCCGAGTTAGTGGTGGGAGACTTGGGGAGTGGTATTGTGTTGCTGGTCGAATCAGTGGAGGAAATCATCTCAGACTCCAGAGAAGACATTTTTGAATGTGATTCATTTGCAGAATCTGATGTTACTACTGTTAGTCCGGGCGTCTTGTTTCTTAAAATAGAAAGTCCTTCGGAAAGCTTTGATTTGATTGGGACTGTACCTGATACCTGCAAAGATGAAGCTTGACTCGATGAAGGGGGGGACAACAGTATTGGATCACCATCAGTGTCCTTATGTGATGATGATGATGATCTGGAGTTTACCATCGCTACTGATTTTTTATTAGTTAAGTCCGGTGATGATATTAGAGGGTCCATTATGCTGTGGTTTAATGGAGTGCCTGGTCAAGGATAAGAAGTTCGTGAGATGCTCTCCAGCAGGATTTAGCACTCTCTAAATGATGGGTTTGAGTCACAAAAAAAAAGAATTCCACTGGCACAACGTAAGTTGCAAATATTTATTCAAGTGAGATAAATTCACGACCATTAACCTTAGCCTTTATGATGAGCTGTAACCTTCCTTTTAATCCGTCATCCTTTGGCTCTCCAATAATGTCTGTTAGGAATTAAGCAAGGTAGTGCACAGCCACGGATTTAGTACTTTCTTTCAAACCTCCTTCAAAGCGGATGACTAAATCCATTGAAACAGACTGTTCAACTCTATGCTTTCCTTCCACTATATCTCTTCTTGGTGAAAGGTGAAGAGCAGCCACTATAATAAATTAGACACTATGTTTACAGGTATTGTTGAAACCATTGGAGAAGTTGAGTCATATATTACCTCGGACTCCTCAGAGTCAGGCGGCAATGGAGTCTCTTTAACCGTCAAGAACGCTACTGAGATCCTCGGGGATTGCCATCTGGGTGATTCCATCGCCATTAATGGTACATGCTTGACAGTGACAAAGTTTGATTCTGATAGCTTCAAAGTTGGTATTTCGCAGGAGACTTTACGTAAGACCAATTTAGGCTCCTTGAAAGCTGGCGATAAAGTTAACTTAGAGCGTGCTGTCTCAAGTGAGGTCAGATTTGGTGGACATATGGTGCAAGGCCATGTTGATACGGTTGCTAAAATCGTTTCAAGAGAGGCTGACAGTAACTCGATTATTTTTGAGTTCCAGCTAAGAGACAAAGAGCTCATTAACTATATTGTTCACAAGGGCTTCATCTGCCTTGATGGTACAAGTTTGACAGTCATTGATGTTGATTACAATACTGCCAGTTTCAAGATTATGATGGTTGCATACACACAGCAAAAGGTAATCATGCCAAAAAAGGCTATTGGCGAAGAGGTCAATGTTGAAGTTGATTTAACTGGAAAGTTAATCGAAAGACAGATCAACTTGAGTTTGGAAAATCAAGTTGCCAACACTGAAAGTGGATTATACAAACTAGTTGATAAGTTGATTGACGACAAACTAAAAAAGCTAAACCTGAAATAAGTCAAATATGTTTATAATTATTATATTTAAATACGCATGAAATTATGAACTCCTAACTTGAAGCAAAATTGTACATTATTAATGTTACTACATAGGAATACAAATAGTAACTCAGAAACCGAAGATTAACGCAACCCCCTCATCACCAGCAGTTATCAATCTCATGCCAGAGCAATCGATACTGAAATCTAAAACACCCATATGATGACCGTAACAAGTGTGCTGAACTTCACCGGTTCTTGCATCCCATTTGTAAACCTTACCATCCATAGATGAACCCATTAACGAAGGGGTATCTTTGATGAACATAAGTTTAGTGATGGCATCGGAGCATTTCAAAGTCTTTCTAACCTTCCAAGTGTTAGAATCAAAGATGAAAACATCACCTGAAACTAAGCCTAAAGCCATCAAGGGCAAATTACCACCGTCACACCAAGAGATTGATTCAATGGAAGCATCATACACATCTTGTGCTTCAGTCAACTCTAACGCCTTGAAAACAGTTAATATAACACCGGTTTCAGAATTTAAGATAGCAACTTGAGAATCTCTAGAACCAATAGCTACAATCTTGGAAGTTGGATCACAGGAAATGGAAACCCAAGGGGTCACTAAACCCTTCAATTGATTGGTAGCGTCAATCTTGTATTCTTGTTCGGATGTGAAACAGTTCCAACCAATGATAGAACCATCTTCGGAGACAGTAACCAGCTTCAAATCGTCTAAAGATTCCGTATTCACAAACACACCATTGGTACATTCTAACGAATGTGAAAAACCGGAAAAGATCAACTCTAAAGTTGGTTCAAGTTGATAAACCCAGATAGAACCATCAGTAGCACCGACGGCAAAGACGTTTTGTTTTGGATGCACCTTAATCCACGAAACTTCTTCAATTTCGTCTAATGAACCATGCAAATTCCAAATTTGGTACTTTTTAGCAGCTTTATGCACAAGAACTTTACCAGTCATGTCACCAGTAACAACGTATGAACCATCAGCTGTAAAACCACTGGAAATGACAGATTCAGTATGACCTTTCAATTCAGCAACCTTCTTAGTTGGATTTGTATGCGTTGTCCATATGTATGCGGTATTGTCACCGCCACCAGTCACGGCAAGTGGTAGTGTCGGGTGAGTAGAAACTGTGAAAATGGAGTCTTTGTGTTCGTCAAAGTAACCTTGTGAGTTGTTGGAAAGGTCGATTTCCATGTTTCCATTCTCATCAAAATCTGGATGTCCTACTTCTTCTATTTCATCGTCGTCATCATCCATATCGTCAGCTGGATCTTGACCTAAATCATCATCAACAACCTCGTCAACTTCATTCAAGGTGATGTACTCTTCATCTTCGTCTTCTATAACTTGTTGCGATTCTCCTTCAGCATTATTAGACATTTTTTGTACTTCTATTTTTTATGTCGATTGCTTTAAATGTGTGCAATTATTGAAATACTGTATATAGCCAAAAAATGCACAAACAATACCATTAGAAGTTGATTATTAATTACAAAGGGTGAAAATAATATCATTCACTCAATTCAATCAGAAAAGGACAAAAATTTTTGGGTGGTGCAGAAGCGGGATATCTCCCACTATTCAAGGGTCCATTTTCTGATAATCCTCCGAGAAGTTTTAATTTAGATGTTGACCATGACTTGATAAGTAAACTTTGTCTTGACCAAACCACAATCACATAGGACGAAAGCTTTAATTCAATCAAAAAAGCATTATTCGAAGCCTGAAAATGACGACATCGACTTCCTACGAAGAAACGAAAAGGCGTAGAAGGCTTCTGTTTGACTCAACAGCAGCAGATATCTTGGAAGACACTCTCTTTGACGAAAAGAGTAATTCAGCCTACATACATTCCATCCTACATAAAGATTTTGAAAACGATTTCAAAACACTGCCAAAACATCTGCAATCAAAGCTTACAGAAAGCAGGACCTTACTTGATAGAATGAAACAAGAGCAACTCTTAACAGTGAACCCAAATGATTCTCTACAGCCCTTACTCTTACTAGGATTAACCCCGGAAACCAAGGCTACATCAACAGCACTATCAGTGTATTCGGGTGATGGCATTACATCCTCATCAATTCCACAAGCAACAGGAGAATATGCATTTGCCGATAAATTACTAGTCCCTCGAAACACAACGAAGCCTAAACCACAAGCAAAATATCACAGTAATTGGAAGCTTCAAAGAGTTGTACTTGGCCACACTGGTCAAGTGCATTCGTTAACATTCGACCCATTGAATAAGTTTTTCGTCACTGGTTCTTCTGATAGAACAATTAAAATCTGGGACTTGGCCACTAGTCAGTTGCAATTAACGTTAACAGGGCACATTATGGCAGTTAGAGGGTTAGCCATATCTGACAGACACCCGTACATGTTTTCTTGTTCAGAAGATAAGACTGTCAAATGTTGGGACTTAGAAAAGAATAGAATTGTGAGGGATTATCATGGTCATTTGTCATCTGTTTATACAATTGATGTTCATCCTACTTTAGACCTCATTGTTACTGCAGGGCGTGATAGTGCTGTTAGAGTGTGGGATATCAGAACTAAACTGCCAGTGTATACTTTGACCGGGCATAAAAGCACCGTCAATAAGATTAAGTGCAGAGCAACTGAACCACAGATTATCAGCTGTTCAATGGATTCAACGGTGAGGACGTGGGATTTGGTTGCTGGTAAGTGTAGGGATACATTAACTTACCACTCCAAATCTGTGAGATCGTTTACGTTGAATGAAGTTGGTGACGAGTTTGTAAGTGGATCTAGTGATGGTTTGAAAAAGTTCAAATTACCACAATGTGAATATTTACAAGACATGGGTGTTTTAACAAATGATAAGATGAGTGAAGGGAATATTATCGTGAACAGCATATGCTGTAATGCAGAAAATGTTATGTTCGTTGGTTGTGATAATGGCCAGTATGGGTTTTGGGATTGGGATAACGGTGAGATTTTCCAACAGGGTATTAATGTCCCTGTTCCAGGATCACTTAGTAGTGAGAGCGGTATTCTATGTTCAGGGTTTGATCACAGTGGATTAAGATTGGTTACTGGTGGTGTTGATAAGAGCATCAAAGTTTGGAAACAGGTCGACGAATAAGTAATTGAGTGGCCCCTCCTTTAGCGTGTATATTAATTTAATAAATTCTAATTTAACTGCACGCCTAAACTTCATTAGAATTTACGTACAAAGTACAACTAGTGAAGTGTTGGAACCAGGATAATCATTGAAGAATAGCAAACTTAAATTATCAAAAAACAGAAAAAAGAAAAATACAAAAACACAAATTCAGCAAAGCATAATAAAAAAGAAAACAAGCACAAATCGTATATACGTTAAAATGACAAATGATTTAATAATCATAAAATAAAATTGAAGAACTGACTAAAGAAACCAGAATGTTTTAAGAGGGGAAGAAAAATTATGAATGGAAGAAGAGATCAATTAACAATGTCAACAACACTAGAAAGCATCCATAGTATAATCATGCTCAATACCAGGAGTAACACTAGCAATAAACTTCAAAAAGATAATCAAATATTGATCAGCTCTAATGATCTCCTCCTCTTCAGTTTCGCCACCTTCTGGAATATGACCTTGATCCACGGCTTCCCAGTCGTCTTCATCATCCTGTGATTGATTAGTAGGATTGCCTTGATTCTCAGCTAATCCTAATTTAGAGATTCCTTTCACCAAATCCTTGCTTTGCTTCTCCAGCTTGGACTTTGCTGCCATAATTGCTCTTTTCATTAAAACTTTCATCACAGTAGCGTGCCTGCATGGATGAATGGAAACAGAGGTTGTATTCGATAAAAATGGAGCTTTCTCAATGGTGACTGTTTTTTGTCTGTAATCACTTGCTATATCTTCAAACATTTGATTTGGGGTTAATGGGGTACCGTTTGAATCAAACCCAACCAAGTACATCTTTGGAACTCTGTAACTTGTAGAGTAAGTAATGTACAAATCGTAACTTCTTTTCTTTGGGTCGTTGACAATTTCATCTTTCTCAAGGTTCTCGGGTAGGGAAGCAATTTCTTCTGCATTTTCATCAATTAAATCATCAATATCATTGATTTCTTCTTCCGCCTCAATACTACCGGTTGAATGCTGCAGGCTGCTGCTAGTTGAAGAGTTTTTTCTGGAACCACCTTCGATCATCTCTTCATATTGCAAGGAGTGTCTTCTTTCATCTTCTGGAGTGCAGTGTTTTCTTAATGGATGTTTAGTGTGAGTGGTAGTCCATCCGTCCTCATCAACTTCATTATCAATGTTCAATTGACCTTCACTTGAACCAGCATCATCGAAACCTTCTGGATCTTCATAATCAGCAGCTCTAACGTAGGATGGAACGTGTCTGGTAACTAAAAATTGCTTGTCATCAGGTAAAAAATCCCTCTTTTTGGATTCCGGGGCAGGAGACCATTGCCAAGTTGGGAACTTGTCAACTAAATGGTCACCTGCCGCCACGAACTCTTCTGGAGTGATTTCACCAGTTTCAGCAAACGTGGATTTGTGGGTGATTGGGGTTAGATATTCTCTTAGTGAGCTAAAAGTCGATCTTAAATAAAGGCTTGTCATTGTTCTGGCTTAGATGGGTCAAAGAGTCAACGTATCGGGATAAGAAAGAATAGTATGTTTGAGAACTGTTATTAACGAAAGATAGTAGCGCTATAATCAATATGTATGCAACAAGATTTGATAGGGAAGTAGACAGTAATATTTCTGCAATAAGTACTGGTAAGAAGAGTAGTTGCTAAAAAGCTTATGGTTAAACAAATATATATTATTCGATGCTAAGTAGTTATCAGTCTTTTTATGTACATATACATATATATATGTGTGCTAAAACGAAGCGTTATACATGTTCTATACGAATTCCTCAGATGACATACAGCCGCACAGAGAAACTAATTTGCAATCGACGCAAAGAGAGCAAATTCCAAAAAATCAAGAACCAAATCGACGCGTCGAAAGTAGAAAACTATGTGATGACGTAATGTGCAAGGGGAAAGGACATTTTGTAAATAGATACATGATAGGTTGCTCCAGGATTTGGATGAACCATTTCAATTCGGTGTACTATATAATACACAATCATATCTTACTTCTGAAAGAAAGCAATCCCATCACAAATCTATCTTATGGTATTTGCCATATAGCTGATTGATAGATGATAATTGCTAGTTTTGCCAATCCAGAACTTCTCATTTGCGCTTGAAATTCGGCTATATATTTGTTTATTGGTTTTTTTTCATCAATTAATTATCCTAAATATTTAATTGTATAAAAGCAATTCGAATATAAACTAAACTGTTTTCTTTATCAGCATCAATTCAGACTATTAGATACCTTTGATATAATACTTGAGGCTCATAAACACAAAAAAGCGAAAGAAGAATGCCTCCAAAGTTAAGAAAGGCCTCAAACTCCAAAAAATCAACCAAAAAGGGTGAGTCCACGTCGACCGCTTTCGAGATAAGCAGCACCATTAAAGAATCCATTGACAGCAAGGACACAATCAAAGATGTAGAGATTTCAGAGTACACTGAAGTAGCTATTTCAAATGTGGATGAAAATGCCAAATCAAACAAAAAGTCCAAAGAATCAAAAGCCAGAACATTGCTGAAAACAAAAAGATTCATGTTCATCTTTGGTGCTTTGTTCGGTACTTTAGTCGCCTTATACTTTGGATCTAAAACAATGGTTGAAAATGATATGTTTCCAGAACTGGACAACTTTATGAAATTTGATTCTGTTGGTGGTTATTTCGAGGATTGGAGAGATGTTTTACCTTCCGGTATTCAAAAAATGCTGGAGGAAACAGATAGTGAAAAGTTACACAATCCCAGTGAGTCATTTGCTATTGGTAAATTACTAAGAAAAGAAGGCCACACTGCCAAGCATCCTGTTATTTTGGTACCTGGTGTCATAAGTACCGGTATCGAAAGCTGGGGATTAGAAGGAACTGAAGATTGTCCCAGTGAACCTCATTTCAGGAAAAGATTATGGGGGTCCTTCTATATGATTAGATCCATGTTTTTAGATAAGGCATGCTGGTTGAAGCATATCATGCTAGATCCTGAAACTGGATTAGATCCTCCTGGTATTAAACTAAGAGCTGCTCAAGGTTTTGAAGCAGCTGATTTCTTTATGGCTGGTTATTGGATTTGGAACAAGATTTTGCAAAATTTGGCTGTTATTGGTTATGGTCCTGGTAATATGTTCAGTGCGGCTTATGACTGGAGATTAAGTTATTTAGATTTAGAAAGAAGAGATGGCTATTTCTCAAGATTAAAGTCACAAATTGAAATCAACAAGTTATTAACTGGCCATAAAACAGCTTTGTATGGTCATTCAATGGGTTCTCAAGTTTTGTTCTATTTTTTTAAATGGGTTGAAGCTGAAGGTGCTCATTTTGGAAATGGTGGCCCAACTTGGGTTAACGATCATATTGATTCATTTGTCGATATTTCTGGTTGTATGCTAGGCACCCCTAAAGCTATTGTTGCCTTGCTATCTGGCGAAATGAAGGATACTGTTCAATTGAACGCATTAGCTATCCAAGGTCTAGAAAAATTCTTTTCAAGACGTGAAAGAGCCGACATGATTAAATCTTTTGGTGGTATTGCCAGTATGATACCAAAAGGTGGTGATCTGATTTGGGGTGATATGAACAGTGCCCCAGATGATCAATTTCAGGGTGATTGTGGAAGTGAAGATGGCTCACTAGGTAACTTTTTAAGATTCCAAGAAGAAGTTGGGCAGTATTCCAACAAGAATTTAACAATTGCCGAATCAATTAACTTCTTACTCGGACAAGGACCAGAATGGTTCTCTAGAAGAACCGAAGAACATTACTCTTACGGCTATGCTAGAACCAAAAAAGAATTGGCTGAAAACGAAAAGAGCTTCAACAAGTGGATTAATCCATTAGAGGTGCCGCTGCCAAACGCACCAGATATGAAAATTTACTGTTTCTATGGCGTTGGTATCCCAACTGAAAGGGCTTACCAATACAAGGAAGAAATCAAAAAAGATGTCTCAAAGTTGAACGTTACAATCAACGCCGAAGCTAAGAAATCTGTTTTAATGTCTGATGGTGATGGTACTGTTTCTTTGATGACCCATGCCATGTGCCACAAATGGGCGGAAGAGGGTAATATTTACAACCCTGGTAATTCTAAAGTTACAATTGTTGAAATTCGCCACGAACCTGATAGATTTGATATTAGAGGTGGTGCTAAGACTGCTGATCACGTTGATATTTTAGGTAGTGCCGAATTGAACGAATTGTTACTAAGAGTTGCCTCTGGTAATGGCGATACTATAGAAAACGTTCTTAGTACTAATTTGAAGGACGTTGTTGCAAATTTGGACTTCTGAATGGCACAGATATTTTTAATTGATTCTTACTAAATGTGTTATTCACTAATTTTTACGCAGCTGGTGTTTTGTATACCTATCTATTAGCTTTCTGTTTCTTTTTTCTAGTTGTTACACTATATATTTATATATGCTTTGAGTTTTTATGTACTAGATCCGCATGATTTTAATTTTTTGATATTTGGAATGCTATAATAAGAGTACAGAGAAAGTAGTAATATAGTTCCAGGGCACACTCTAAGTATTCTAACAAAAAGCCTACTTGGCCAGTTGAACAACTCACAGAGCCTCGGTAAATCAAAGCGAACTCAACTTGGCACTTCTTGGTACCATTTCAGTACAAGAAAGCAGGAACCATCAAGTGCAGATGCTGCTACATCTATAGACTCCACTGAATACAGAAAACACGCTCCACTTGGCCACTGAACGAAAACAAGGGGCACGCGCCCAGTATTGCCATATTTAGTAAAACGTAAACAGAAGTCCCCAGCGCGCGCATTGTTTTGTTTTCCTCTTCTTTTCAAGCAGCGTGTGCCCGATTTGGACGTTTGTTTATTTACCTGTTTGTGTCTTTTTAGTTGGTGGTTTGCAATGAATCAGTTTGTTCTGTGTCTAGAATGGTATATTATTCTTCTAGTTTATGCCAATCCATCATTTGAAGTAGCGGTAAGCAACAACCAACTAGCATCCAATAAAGCCTTAACATCATCTCCTTCGAAGAAGTTTCAAGTGCTAAACCAGATTCACATTAACCAAGAAGTTATAGATACTTTTTTTCTTTCTTTTCGTTATATTTATACTTATAAATAAAAGTTCAATTGGCATATTATTAACACCTTTGATTTTTCTCCTCAATCCATATTCGTCAACTTAGTTGTTTTCATATATCGTTTGTTTCATACCCTCTTCATTAATTGCATTTGTTTTCAATAGAGAAATTTAGGCAATCTCCACACCAAATTGCTCAAGTTGTACTTTCTTTAAATTTTTAACCCCATTCATTCGTTTTCATTTCAAAAAGCACAGACAGCTGATTTCGTTCATTCCACTGTTGTATTCAAGCTGGTGCAATAACATGTCATCTGCCACAATATCAACAACTTCATCCAACAGAATGGCTCTAGGCCCAGTCTCAAATACTGCCCTCAACATTGCCCATAACAAACAAAAGTCAAAATCTTTTGCAGGCTTCACTACATCACACCCGCAAAAGACTTCATTATCACTTTCATCCTTCAACATCTCTTCTAACAGTCTATCAAGCCCTTCCTCAGCGAAAAGATCAGCTTCTTTGGATGAGTTTAACCAATCTAATACAAAAAGACAGCAGCTGCTTGAGACTTCACCTCGCTTAGAAAGAGCAAGGGTCTTGAAATTGAAACTGCAATTAGCGTACTATAAAGTGAAAACTGACCAAACAAATGTTCCATTAGGTAAGTTGAAAGTTTCAGAAGAATCTTCTCGTTTACAAGAACAACACTTACCTCAAATTTCATCCCCGTTAAGAAACAGAACTCAGCCATCTAGTGCTATTGCCGATTTACTGGCGGCTTCAACCCCCCTATTAACAAACAGGCAAAAAAAGAAAAAACCTTTAAAGCTAAAGTCCACTAAGATTACAACTTCTACTAAGACATCTAGCCTAAAAGCAACTTCTACCACCAAGAGGCAAGGAGTCAGCTTCTTAGATGATGTTGTTAGAAAGAAGGGTACAAGAGAAAACTTGAAAAGAGCTTCTTTAGAATTCTTGAAGCAAGTTCCCGATTTACAATATCCATTATCAGCTCCTGCTTCAACTACCAGTTTTTCTTTTGATTTACCAAATACTGGATTGAATGGTAAATCTTTAGTCGCCCAACTTTCAAGTCAAACTTCGCCTTCTAGATTTGTTTCCTCGTCTATAATTGATGATAAACACAAGAAGCAATTACCACCAATCCCAAAGTTTGTTACCAGCTCCGAACCATCAACTGCAATAACACAGAAAGATGCTATATCGTTAAAAACTCTTCCTTCATCAACATCGTCCTCTCAAAATAAAAATATCCTACAGCTACCTACTGAAGCTTCATCCTTTTCAAACACGGAAACCTCAGATGCTACAATTATTGAATCAACACAAACTAATATTACAGCGATGACGCCAATAAGGCAACTGGCAACTAAGAATCTTGTTAGCTCGCATATAAAAGAGGCCGACAATGCCACAGACGCTGAAAATGGTGATGTAGATGAAACCCAAATAATGCTATCTCCAACGAGACTAATGTCCACACCTTCATCTATTGGTGCTGCCCGTTGCTTGCTACAATTGGCTCATAGATAATAATTGAAATTCCTGGCATGGTTTTCTTTATTTTGCTTCTGCAGTCTTGCTGTCACTTTCTGCTGCTTCCACGAGTAGGCGTACACCAAAAACTTACATTTTAGTTAACTGTTTCTTTAACGATACGTTTCAGTTTATCGTATTTTTTTTCACTTTGGTTTGCTTTATTTAGCTTCTTATCATTGTTAGTGAGCATTTTTAAGCGAAAGGCATTATCCCCTCATTATAAATGAGTGTACTATTATATTTGTCCCCTTTTTGATTTTTCTTCCTTCTTTGGACCTCCTTTTTCCTTTCTTTTCCAATTAACGCCATATTGCTTTAAATTTTCTTTTTGTTTCGTCGATGCCTGTGTTTACCATTTTATAGGTCTTTCAATAATATAATTAGCATTTTCTACCTGTTCTGAAAACATATATATTTAAGTGTAGACAGCTAGATATTAGGTGCGCCTAGAATGCTACTACACACTTATTCAACTTTCTTTCCAATCTTCTTGCCTTTGAATATTTTGTTGAATGACTCCATGAAGATCCCAACGAAAACAGTAATTAGCCCTATCCATTGCTTGTAATTCAAAGTATGACCAAACAAAAACACACTCAAGCACATAGAAATCATCTTCCTAGTAACTGTAACGGTAACCAAAATGATAGAGTCAAACTTCTCCAACGTCAAAAATATGAAAATCTGACCCAACGAGCCAAGTAAACCAAACATTAAAATATCACCAACCACAGCAGTTCCATTTTCATTAACAAACTGAACAAAATACTGACCTTGATGAGTGAACAACAAAGTATATAATGTTGTCATGGTACAGTTTAAAAAATTCAAACCGGCCATTAAATGCCCACCAGTGATAAACAACTTGAATTCTCGATGTGTGAATAGCTGGTCCTGCGTAGAGTTCGTTAATCCATCTAAGAATAAACTAGCCAACAGATAAGACATTCCTAACCATGTTCTGCCATCATTTGTTTTCTCTTTGTTTTTAGAGTTGCTGTTGTTGATGGTGAAGATCAAAACACCCGCAGTGATAGTAGCGGCCACTATGTACTTGAAAATAGGAAATTTGGAGTTGTATATGAGCCAATGGATGAACATAACCGGTATCAACTTACATGATTTAGCGAGCAAGAAAAACAAGTAGTTGACATGGTTCAATGATTGATAGGATACTGGTGAAGAGATTGCTTGTGTCGCAGCAATAACAATAAAGTGTTTCAATAATGGAGGATTGTTGAATAAAAATTGGAATGGGGTTTCGAATTTACCTTGTTTGACAGACAAGTAGATGGATCCGACGATGATTGCAAAAAACGACTGGATGATGTTTATCACTAAAGGCGCTTTGAAAAATGATTCCACAGTTGGGTCCGATGATGCAGAATAATTCTCAGTGGCTATTTTCTCTTGTAGGTAGGACCAAGAAAGAAAAGATGCATATATCCCAAGAACACAGATGATGAGAGTTAACAAAGACGATTTCTTCTTAGATGGGGATGATTCGGGAATTTCCCTTTGTTTTTGGGGGTTTTCAACCAGTATTGATTGTGTTTTCCTTGATGGTAGAGCAGAGGTAGCCATATCCAAAACCATGGCTCAGTTTGTTCAGTCGGTGGTTGTATACAGTGGAAATGTAGTTAAAAAGACATCTGATATAGATCAGCCAAAACCTGTCAACCTACTTAATACGTGTACCATTTTTCACTTTTCAGGGCGCGGTAAAGAGAAACAGAACTGTTTAAATTTTGGTTGACAGGCAAAACTGGAAACTCCTCATATTCATATTGCTTTCATTGTCTAGCACAAAACGAAGGTCCACTTGTCTAAGTTTCTTCTAAATACAGAAATGAACAAACACACTTAATAATATCCAATGGTAAGCATGCAAAGTAGTAAATCCGATATGTTTGATGCTGTCACACAATACACATAGCCGATGGAAACATCATGAAATACTGACAAACCTCACTTTCTCACGACCTCTACTTATAGGTTCTTCCCATAATAATAGGCGTAGGGGTAACAGTGGCTGCACTAACAGTCAAGTCAGCTCTAAAAGCATATTCCAGATATGCTAAACTACAGCCAAGTCAAATAGCAATGCTAAACAACATCACAATTAAAAAACCAAAAAATGAACATGATCGAATAATGCAGGAGACTTTCTGGCAATATAGGGGTGGATTTAACAATCACATGAATGAAGGTGAAGCATTACTGATACTTGAAATTGAAGGTGATGATATATTGAATCTGACTCACGAATCTTTGAAGAAAAGACACCGTCGTATGATGATGTTGAATCATCCTGATAAAGGTGGTTCACCATTTCTCGCGTTGCAGATTAACAAAGCAAAGGATGTTTTGGAGAAGAGTTATATGTTTAGAAAGTGATGGAGAAGATGAACATTAAAATCTGTCCTATAATTTTGGTATAGGACATCGTAGGTACTCTGGGAGTATCAACATGTACATATGTATATAGCAAACCAAATGGAGAAGCTGTTTTTCTCCACAATGGGATCAATTGAAATATTCTGTTAAATTTTTGAAGAACCATGAACGCCGCTTACCAATGATATGCAATACCCATTTAAACGAAGCGTCATCCACTCCAATATTTAAAGCTCCAGTTTAGATTTTTATAGAAGTATTAGAAATAAAGTAACTAACGAAGTGTCAAATTTGATGAATGAATCGAATGCTTTTCGACAATCTTCATTCCCATCCAATTTGTATCAAATCTGATAAATCTACTTCGAAGCACATTCTAATATACTGGGTAATCATGTCTTTCCTGTTTTTCATTTGACTAGTTCAAATCTTTGGCCTAGTTCTATCACTTAATTATTATATTCCCCTCAAGGTTTGTGAATTATAATATTTCTGCACCACCAACCAGTTTAACTTACAGAGGCAGATTTTCTCAATAGAACAAAATCCTAAAGTATTTTAGTATTAAGAAGCAAATAAGGTATCGTTAAAGAAATAAACAGTTACCAAACAAGAAATCAGAACACCAGAAACGGACGGGATGTAATAAAACAAAGTCATATAACGAAGTATATGAGAGCAAGAAGTGAAAGTTAGAGAAAGAGAATAAATAAATAGATAAAAGAAAATACAAGCTGTTTAAATCAAGATTTGTGATAGTTTTCTATCATAGCTGCAAACGTAGAAAAGTAGAAAAATAACGGTTCATTCAGAGGACATTAGAAAGAAAAAATTGCATTACGATGCTGGAGAGTAGGGGCTTTTAGTTTTCAGCGCTAATCAAAATCTTCTTTAAAGAACAGCACCAGCTGATACCAGCATGGGACATCATGAAGTCAATGATTTTAGTTTCAATAATTTTTATGTCATCCTTTTGTAAAAATGATTCCAAAACGTCATTTAAGAAAGCTTCATTTTCTTCATTTTTTAAAAGGTCTCTGTTTGATAATTTCGCAGAATGATATTGGAATTCCTTGTCTGACAATGAGGAGTTTAAGTTTAGGACCGTATCTAATTTTTCTTTAACTGTGCCTTGACTCCAAGAAGAAACGGAATCTTGGACTGGAGATGATGACGGGGATGGTCTCTTCTCTAACGAAACAGTGACAATGGAAGGAGGAGTGCCTGGTAGTCTTGGAATGTTCATTTCTTTGACAGTGCACAGGTCATCTAAAGTGTCGATGGAAACCACACTACCAGATGCAGAGTGATTTTTCCTTCTGTTTCTGGTATGGTAGTTTGTTTGAGATGAAGAATGAACTATTGGACAGTCATTCCAGCCTTGAGCCGAAGGACCGTTCTGAAATGAAACAGCAGTGGACATTGCGTGACTATATAGGTGTAGTTGATAATACAATGACTGAGGAGAGTACGAGGATGGTTGAACAAGGGATTGAAAGGTATAAGGAAACCCAAATAACTCTTCCCTATGGGAAAAAACAAAAGAAGTGGAATGGCATGTGTTTATGTATTGTGAACAAGAGAATGCAACTACTAAAGATTCTTGAGCCGAGATTGGTGTGTATGCCTGTAGAGCTGAATTTTGTTTTCTCAAGGTCTCTGGGCAGGAGGGTTGTCTTTGACCAGCGCTGTCTGCATCTGCTGCTTTTTATGCATTCATTTACTGCACCTCTTGCATGGCACTACCTTTCAGTCTGCAGTCCTGCCAACACAGTCAATTTGTGTTCCATTTGGAGTCTCACGCAGATGGAATTAACTCTCGTACATCTATTGAGACCAACAAACGTTTGCTTGACCAAAATCAGGTATTCTACACCATCATATCAACCAACGGCATGCAACTATTTATCATAATCATCATACACAACTTTCAGCAGCATGTACATGTGCTGGTGGAATGCATTCGAAGGAATTTCTTCCCGGCGGAAGAGCTACTTCAAATTTAAACCCAAATTGACAGCATCGAACCTGACTTCATTTTCGCACCCAAGGCCTAAGAATCACTGGACACGTCATAGGCTCGTTGTGAAATCGTTATAAATCCATTGCTTTTGCTTTCAGCATATTTTTGGTTTTGTGATTTTCGATTCAATTAAGAAATGCTCGTTTGAATTAGAGAAGAAACTGCTTATGAATGCCACAGACCTAGTGGCGCCTAGTCTTAACAGTTGCTCCCTCATTGATATCCCCGGAGAATTGAAAGTATTCATCCCTTGGGTCTCATTAAATCCCTGCTAGCCGCACAATTTACCATAAATTCTAAACTCGATGTCCCTGCTAATGCCCAACTTCCGAAGGTCCTATAACCTAGAAATATTTTCGGGTAGCCGATCATACAAAAAAGTCTTCAAATACGATATATTCTATTTTATAAGACCACTCCAAAGCATTCTCCACGATTTGCTCGTTTATCCACGCCATTCAATGTCTCTAAAACTAATATATAACATAAGCATCCTTCTGAAGCATATAACAAACCCTTGAATCGTCCATGCCTAAACACAAAGATTTACGTACCTATTGTTTTGAAGTTGTTCCAAGGATTGGCTTCTTGCATATTGTTTATTCGATCGTAAATCTTCCCTCACCATTTCGCAGGTTCTCAAAAGAAAAACAGAATAAGGAGAATGAATACACGCATTCAAGCCTTTAAATTTGCTAAAGGAATTTCACACCAGCTTCTTAAAGAGCCTACCTGAACACCAATTAAATTATTCGGGAAATTTTCAGAGAGGAGGGCTTCCAGTACAAAATCCTCTTTGTATTGCTCAAACAAAAGAATAGCCGCCCCCCTGTTAAAGTAATAGAAGCTACAGGGACGGGTCAAATTTTAAGCGTAATAAACATTCTTCCCTAATTAGGCTTTATTACTTACAGTGGGAGAAAGATGATTCTAGGAATCCAGCGACAGCTTCTCTTCCGACTATGGGAACCAAGGTAAATATTCAACTTCAAATGAATTTACAAGGCATACTCTTATTCACCCTTTGTTGGTAAGGATAAACCCTTCTTAAATGGGCTTATTAGTGCGAATATATATGGCCAGATCGCGGCTTCCAACTTTAAAAGCTCGAATCACCGAGGTTTAATTACCTTTCCTAATTGGGAATATTAAAATTGTTTTATAGTTGCAGTAGCGAAAAAACCTTAAAAAATCCTTATAGGAGAGCAGGTTTCCACCAGAACTGGAACCAGCGCAATGGCTATCGCAGGCACGGCAGATAGATAAATTATACTCAAATTTTACGCGTTTTAGTGATTTACAATGCCTTATAGAGATTAGAGACAACACTTTGATAGATGGAATGTTAAACAAACCAATACAACACTAAGAATACACTAATGAATAAGGCCTCAAGGTAAATGATTCCTAAGTGAGTAGAGAACCTCCAACTACTTGAAGATTGAAGCTAAAAAAAACATTAAAAAGCTAGGCAAGCTTATTAGAATTCTGTGGGATTCCTTGTACAACAATTTAAGTTGTTGATATCCACATCTCAAATTTCCCTCCAAGAACAAAATATACAAATCCTAGCATGTGCAACAGCCATGAACCATTCAGTTAGGCGGTTAACAAGTTTGTAGTACTTAGACATAGGTAAAGTTAACCAATTATTAAAAGGCAATACCGAACATTTAGTTCCTTACATCACTACTATACGTCTAAGCTGAACAAAAGTATCAGACGTTTGCTTCTAGGTAAATACCCTAGAGATTCTTCAAAATAAATGTCTCAGTTATTTGAGTCTTCTTCAATCGTGGCTAAAGCATTCGCTGCAGCAAGGATCTTATCTAACTATCCAGAAGACTCCCAACCTGAATACCAGAACTAGAGCTTTGGCCTAAATATCGAATTCCTATGGAACTCCAGAACTGGAAAGCTGCGCTTAATGAGCCCGGTTGATTTGGTATAGCTTTTATATACTATCTGAGATTACGGTTTACATACAATTACAGTGCTCTTTTTAACTGTTCGAAATTGAAAATGACTGACTCAGTTTTCTTTTCAAATATAGTTTTCCAGATCGTGGAGGTGTATTCATTTTTAGCGAGAGATCTGTTTCCAGAAGCATCATGTCTGCAAATCTTAGAACCTGCGATGTGTGCACTGCCTCAATCTGCCGTTCAGCGCTTTTTGGCTTCTGTGCATTAAGATATAGCTTCTTTTTCTGGTTTCATGCCTGAGCTGATATTAAGGCTGATAAGCTTCTAGATCTCTAAACACCTCAAAAGCAACCTTTACGCATGTATACGTTGATTTACATTCTTGAATCGAATACAGAGTTTATTAAACAAGCGAGGTAGCGACCTATTGAGGTTAGAATATAGAGAAAGTCTTCTTTTCTTAACCACAATTTGGTAAAGTTTCATGGTATGCTTCCCAAAGATGAGTAAACTAGTTGTGACATAATGTACTCAGAACTTGAACTGAACCGTCTCTTGTGATCTTCTTGAGAAGTAAGAGACACACACAGAGAATTTACTATTTTATATGTAGTACCTGTATTCAGAAAAAGGTTTGAAGCCAACTCAGCACACAAAGTTGAAAGTTGACCGGTCACATGAGTATATTATTGTTTAACGGCAAGTCGTTATTTCATGAATTAGTACAAAAAGTACACGCTGCAATAACAAACTTTCATACAAAAATCATTGCATTGTAACTCTGACAATACTTTATCATTTAATGATGGGTCCGAACTGCACTTAATCACAATTATAAGTGATAGGAGATACTTATATATCTCAGATTTGGACTTCCTCTACGAACCAGTTCGAAATCTAATTATTCAGAATCCCCTTCTTGGGAATTTTAAATCTTTTCATCTTTTGAGGTTATGAACTACACCAATTAATTAGCAGACAATCATCCGCTTCAACTCCGGTTTATTTTATATGATAGCTTTTCTTCGAGTTGTTTTTAGCCCTGTTTAGGGTCTGTACTAAGTGTGAATTGCTTGGTTGATCCAGGGAGGATATCGAAGGAAGAAAAAGACATACAGGCTTGTAGTTAAAAATAGCAGAAACAAACTCCTGTGATTAATTAATGCTCTGAGATGCGAAATTTGTGAATCCAAGACGGTTTACATTCTTCTTATATGTCTAACCTACGCCGGTTTATTTTCCTACTTTGGACTACAGCTGAATTCAAAAAGCGATCTTGTGACTACCAGCTGTTTGCTAAACTGCTGCACGTTATAGCTCTTATTCATAGGCTTAAAATTTTTACAAAAGATATATTTTCAGGCTTTCCAAAAGCACAGAAGATCGATAAACTTGTACTGTAAACTACATGACAAAATTTCAGAAAAAATAAAAAATTACACGACATAGATTCTATTATATTCCCACAAAAGATGAAAGGAAGCACACACATTTAAAAATTTCAAGTACATAATCATCCCAACCCCACAAAATCAATTCCTAAACCTTTGTAATTCTAATGCTTTGCTTAAAACTTCCTCGATAGTTGGTCTTTCGCTTGGATTTAGTACGAGACAAAATTTAACCAAATCTTTCAAATCTTCAGGATATTCAGGTGTATTTGGGAAAGAATAACTACCTGAGCTAATAGCTAACGTGATATTAGCACCATTAATCAGCTCCTCTCTTTCAAATGGCGAATAGCCGTAGATTGTAGCATATAAAGTACAGCCTAATGACCAAACATCTATCTTTTCATTGATTTCATCGCCAACTTTAATATCCAACAGTTCTGGTGCTCTATAAGGTAAAGTACAGTGTTCATTACTCAACTCTTGGACTGTGATAGCTTGTGCTCTGGTTTTAATGGAAATATGGGCTCTTTCACAAGAGCCTAAGTCTGCAAGAACAGGCGTGCCGTCATTAGAGAGCATTATATTGGCAGGTTTGATATCCCTATGTGCAAAGCTAATAGTCTCAGAAAGTTCTGTAAACTCCGGGTTTGATTGATCGCTACTTAAGCCTTGCTCTCTAAGGGACAAAAATGGATTATCTTCATAAGCATCTTCGTTATCATTAGGTTCTAAAGTTGAGACTATACTGTAATTTTTACTTAATTGATGTCTGTGCATAGATTTCAAGCCCCTACATATACCGATAAATATCCTTAAAGCTTCTTCTTCATCCAGCTTGGTGTTGTTGACACTGTTTTTAGTTATAACATCTTGTAACGAACCGTTATCGAAATACGGTAGTAGAATATATATTGTTTTGGAGCCGTCGGCTTCTTGGACTGTTGAAGAATCAATTGATTTCATTATGAAGGGAGATTTGAATTCTTTGTAATTGTCAACTTCTTTCATCGCCAATTTGAAATTGGAGTTACCAAATGGACATCGGATTTTCTTCAGAGCATAGTAACCTCCATTACTTTGAGATTGAACCAGGTAAACATACGAAAAGCCACCTTCACCCAATAGACTCAATATTTTGAAACTAGCTTGATTGATTGTTAAAGTTGGGGTTTTGCTAAATATACAAGGAAAACATGACCCTATTAAATCAAAAAAAGACTGTGATGACATTGGTTGTATATACTCAAGTTGAATTCGATTGAAAGTACCTCGAAGCGCTAACGATTGGGTCGATGTATAATATTTTTGAAGTGATACAGTAAATAAGTCACTGGTGGTTGTTATAGGATGCACTTTTAACACTAATTCAAGTGAAAGAGAGGCCGGTAAATAATACAGATCCAAACAAATTGTATAGTTTATATGTATCAGTATACTCAAACAGGTGGGTGTGGTGTTAAGCAAATTGACAGATACTCAAAGATTAAGCAGTCTGCTTACGTCAGTAACTGATAAGCTGAGTCTATAACTGCGTGCTTCTTTGAGGACAGCTTGTCTGGTGTAAATAAAGAGCAAGAGTAGGTGATGTTGGCTTTTTTCCTTCTAAGTGAAAAACTGCTCAACAAGCCTAAAGTATATTCCAACCATGATAGTTTCTGGAGATGGTACCTGAAGATGGAACATTTATATGATAAGAATAGGCGCCTAAAACCGTGAAAGACGAACTAAATTCGTCAAGGAGAAATGAGATTCTAGTTTCAGCCGTTTCTCTATGTGCTGCCATAAATACTAATATGCCAGCAAAAATCTTTTCTGGACAACCCTATCTAACGTTCAAACAAGGGACACTTTGACAAGTATCAGAAGAAAGGATCAACAAACACACAGTTGTAGACATCCTTACACGGGTCTCTGAAATGGTTGACTTACTTGAGTAGTGCACGCACATTTCAAAAATGTGCTTTTTTTTCAATTCCAAAGGAACAAAAAGACCATCAATCCAATTACTGATTCGTGTTTCTATATGACAAACTACTTTTGTTATTTTTGATTTACTTTTAATTAAGGGCTTCCAATTCAAATCAGTAGCAAAGAAAATAATTAAGTATATCCATCAAACGATGTCTTCCATTGCAACAAAGTCGGAAACATCTACAACTTTAAACAATCTATCATTGATTGCAGCTCACTCTCATATAAGTGGTTTGGGTTTGGATGATCATCTACAACCAAAGGAAAACAGCCAAGGTATGGTTGGCCAGCTAAATGCCAGAAAGGCGGCTGGCGTTATATTAAAGATGATCCAAAGTGGGAAGATCGCCGGGCGTGCGATTTTAATTGCTGGTCCACCTTCAACCGGTAAGACTGCCATTGCTATGGGATTATCACAGAGTTTAGGTGTTGATGTTCCATTTACTGCCATCACAGGATCTGAAATTTTTTCCAAAGAGTTAAGTAAAACAGAAGCGTTAAACCAATCTTTTAGAAAAAGTATAGGGATTCAAATTAAAGAAGAAACTGAACTTATCGAAGGTGAAGTTGTCGAAATTCAAATCGATAGATCTTTAACAGGTGGTCACAAACAAGGTAAAATGACAATTAGAACCACCGATATGGAAACAATTTATGAATTGGGCACCAAAATGATTGATGAATTGACTAAAGAAAAAGTTATTGCCGGTGACGTTATTTCAATTGATAAATCAAACGGTAAGATCACCAAATTAGGTAGATCCTATACAAGAGCTCGTGATTATGATGCAATGGGACCAGACACTAAGTTTGTCACTTGCCCAGAAGGAGAGCTACAAACTAGAAAAGAAGTTGTTCATACTGTCTCATTACATGAAATTGATGTCATAAATTCTAGACAGCAAGGGTTCTTAGCTTTATTCAGTGGTGATACCGGTGAAATTAGATCTGAAGTTAGAGATCAAATTAATTCAAAAGTTTCTGAATGGAAGGAAGAAGGCAAGGCTGACATTATCCCCGGTGTTTTATTCATTGATGAAGTCCATATGTTGGATATTGAATGTTTCTCTTACATTAACAGAGCTTTGGAAGATGATTTCTCTCCAATTGTTATCATGGCAACTAATAGAGGTATATCTAAAACTAGAGGGACCAACTATAAATCTCCACATGGATTACCACTTGATTTATTAGATAGATCAATTATTATCAAAACAGACTCTTATAACGAAGAAGAAATCAAGAAGATTTTATCCATTAGATCCCAAGAAGAAGAAACCGAACTGGACAGCGATGCATTAAGCTTGTTAACGAGAATTGGTTTGGAAACTTCATTGAGATATGCCTCCAATTTAATCTCTGTCAGTCAGCAAATTGCTAAAAAGAGAAGATCGGAAGTTGTTCAAATTGACGACGTTAAGAGAAGTTATATGTTATTCTTGGATTCTTCAAGATCTGTTCAATTTTTACAAGAAAACAGCGGTCAATATATTGATGATGAAGGTAAAGTTGATTTCAACCAAAAGCCTGATGCTATGGATGTTTCTGCTTAGCAAATGAAATTGCTACGATTCTAATATTTAAAATATGTATTTTTATTGATTGTTTTTTTTTGTATAAAGTTCTATTCTTATATAACTTAAATAGATTCATCTACAAGGCGCTCTACTATTAAGCTTTCGAATATAAATAACAGTAAGTGGAATTTAAGGTTTATATATATATAACGAAATAAACGGCTACATAATACTAATAATAGTAGTAACAAAAAATACACGCACATCATCATTTAAAACTGGGCAAAATCTTCATTTCGTTAGTGGATTGTTTCGAAAGCGGTTAGGGAAACAAAAAATGCAATTTAAACAAGAGCAGGAAAGCAGTCAGTCCTAAAGTATCTTAAATCAAGTATTGTACAATATCATCAAATTTGATAATTTAACCACTTCCCTTTGTGTTCAAGATCAAACCAATGATCATACCGTATAAACCCAAAACTTCGGAAAAAATTAAAATTAAAACAATACCAACGAATAATCTTGGTTGATGCATAAACTGTCTAACACCTTCATCACCAACGATACCAATGGCATAACCTGAGGCTAGGCAGGCAAACCCAACGGATAACCCACAAGCTAAGTGCATAAACCCATTGAATAAAGTATATTCGGACTGTGGATTTAATCCACCAGCAATTAAAACTGCGACAACCAATCCATAGACTGACAAAATACCAGACATGACAACTGGGATTAAAGATCTCATAATCAATTCTGGTTTAAAAGTACCGATACCAGAGATACCAATACCCGACTTAGCAGTACCGATAGCAGCACCTGCACAACTCAAAACCATAGCTGCTGCACAACCAGCAAACCCAAAGAATGGGGCAAAAGCTGGGGCATATTCAGTGGTTTCCATTATTGAAGACCTGTTGAATCGATTGAGTCTGGGTTAGTATAGGTGGCTTTAGGAAAAAGACGAGAGGAATTGAAGATTTGCATACGTACATATTGGTGTATACCTCTTGAATGCAACCTATAGATAGATGAAGAAAATGCAAAAATAATAGAACAAGATATAAGGCCGGTGTGGTACTCGACCAGACCATTTGTAGCAGTTCAACTAAGTTGGTGCTGTTTGTTTGATTAGTCGACTATCATTTTGGTTTGCAGCACATTTGAGTGGCTGAGCCGAAAGTAACGGAACGTAGTGTGGCGGTGTTCGTGGCGGATGAAAATCCTATTTATATTTACCACAATAACAACGTCATAAATAAGACCAGGTTACCCGCTCTTCCTGGTAGATAACAAAGGTCCATTGTTTAAAACTCATCTCTGTATGTTTACATTTCGATTCAGAGAATTGAAGAACATCTTTTAGTCCCACAACCAGCTTGACAACACAGCTTAATCAACATTCTGGTCTAAATAATGTCAGATAAACATCATAACAAGTTACATTTGCAATTAAAAGAACTTTGCAAGTTACACGATAGAATACGAGGCTCACTGAATGAAAAATTAACGAACCATTTGAATGACATTGACGTTAAGAATAGCGTAAAGCTATCAACACAAATAACTGACATTCTGGCCCAATTCCTAAATGACTTATTTAATGCTATTAAATACTCGATTGAGCTGGATGGATTCCAAGATAGTGAAATTGCTGAACTTTATGCAACTGATATAATTAAATTATTCAAAGATCCATCAAGATTAAACGAAAAGACAGAGCCTTTTGATTTCGCTTTGAATGATAAACTTCGAGATTTGTATTTGAAAGTTGAAGATAAAGTCCAAGAAATTAGTTTGATTAGGAAAAGTAAACCGAATGAAATTTATCAGAATTATGAATTAATGATTCAAGAAAATGAAAGTTATATAGATAAAATGATAAATCAGTCCTTTAATACCGTTAAACAAATAGAGCAACAGCTTGAAGAAGAAGAAGAAGAAGATGATGATGAATTAGGTGACCCAAATATAGAATTTAATCAGCTACAAAAAGATTTTGAAAATATTCTTAAGGATTTAGTTGATCTGAAAAAAGAAATCCCCGAAGCTAAGCAGCAAATGGACAACATGACAAATGTTATCCGTTTTATCAAACAGTAGATTTGACTTGCTTCTACTATGTATTATTTATTAACTGCAAGTTATTCAACTGGATAATATGAAGTAAGGAAGAATAGTTGAATAACTGGCAGTTTTGTACAGTTTTTTTTACATGCATTTTTTGTACAAGTTTGTATTATATAGGTTTGATTTCAAAGGGTTATTGAAATTCAATGTATTATTATTTATTGATTATTAGCACAAGGCGAGATATACTTATATACCTAGTCGATGAATGTCGTGGTAAAAAAAGTGTAACCGCAGTTCCAGAAGATTAAAACTCAAAAATTGTTTGTTTATTTTTCAGGCCAGAACGCAATCCATTTTTTTTTGGCAGCTTTCGTGTTGGCCCTTCTTTGTTGGTCAATTTATATAGATATACTTCTACTTGCTCTCTTTCTTTCCTGAACGAATAAGTTGGAGTGCTTTTGAGAGGACACGCTAAGCCAAATAGTAACATGTCAATTTTATCTTCTTTAACAAGATCTCCAGTGATCAGCCAATATTTTACGTTATTCAAAAACAACTTCCTTTCTTCTCCGGGTGAAAAGCCACCAGTTTTAACGTTAGGTCTATCAATTTTCCTAATATTCGTCTATTTATACAGTCTCGCCAATCCTAACCTTTTGGAAACCTGGCCATTGGATCCATTTGCAATTTTTAACTTAAACTTGAGCAAATTGACAACATACCCATTAATTCATAATAATTTTCTTCATTTATTCCTCAACTTAATCTCTCTATACCGTCCACTATCCCAATTCGAAAAGGCTAACGGAACCGTCCATACGGGAATAGTCTTGAACTTGCTAGCCACAATAACCGCCGTCGCATATTGCTTACTAGGTATGCTCTTCTATCCAAATGTTTCAGTGCTAGGTGCTTCAGGATGGTGTTTCTCAATGTTTAGTTACTTCGCATTCATCAAATCACATACGCAAGAGCAAACAAGCATCACTAGAGCAGTTGAAATCCCAACTATTTTGATGCCATTTGTCGTCTTGATCTTTGTTGGTATTGTAATGCCAACTTCTAGTTTCATTGGTCATTTGTTTGCAATTTTGGCTGGGTTTGCTTTAGGTTATGGATATTTGAAGAATTTGACCAATCCGCCATTCAAGATTGTTCTAAAAATCGAATCTTATTTAGGTGGGTTGATTGATTTGATCCCTAGTCAATTCCAATACGTCAAAGAAGCTGATGTTCATGAATCTAGATACTTGACACCAGAACCAGCTGTTCTGGCTGCTGGCTTACCGTTGCATTCCAACGACCAAGCTTCTGCATTTGTTGGTACTGGTAATGTTTTGGGAAGTAATTGAATCTCCATAGTTTAATTCATATTTCTACTTTGCCACTCAAAGCTTTTTCTGTTTTAATGTCTTTTTTGCCAAATTCAATTAGGCTCCTTTCGAAAAGACCAAGTTTGAGTTGCTTATTGTTTTTTTATAGATCATGCTACTTTTGTTCACTATATATACTTGTCATCTTATAATCATCAATATTTGTATATTTTGTCAACTTCTATGGCAGTTTTCCATTCACCAATTTGTCTTACAAATAGCTCCGTAAGTTAATTAAAGAAAAGACTCGTTATGTAATCCACAATAACACATGAGTATATTCACAAACTATAAAAAAAGAAGAGAGAAGATCCAGGGGAGAATGGACAAAAAGCAAAAAGCACTAGAAATTCATTGATTTCCTTGTAAACTAATAATCTACAAACAAATAATTGAAACAAAATTATAGAATTCAAGAGAAAGAGTAAAAAGAGATATTCAGAGGGGGAATGGGAGGAAAGGGGGCGCAATAACAAAAAAAGAAAACACAAGAATTTCACCTAAATATGAAATGCCATATTATCAAACAAATTTAACTGGTATTATAATACCTTACCATTAATGACCACGTAGAATCTTTGCAAATTCTTCAATATCAATTTGCCCATCAGAATCAGTATCAGCAGCTTGTAACATTTGCTGAGCTTCACTTTCGGTTAATCTTTCACCAATGGTTGTTAAAACTCTAATTAATTCAGTTTGTGAGATTTTTCCATCTCCATCACTATCGAAGACTTTAAAAGCTTCTAAAATTTCAGCTTCAACATCTTGTTCCTTGATTTGTCTAGCCATCATGGTTAAAAATTCAGAAAATTCAATCATCGAATTACCATTCACATCAATCTCATTGACTAAATCGTTCAATTCTTGTTGAGTTGGATTTTGCCCTAAAGCTCTCATAACGGTACCTAGCTCGGAAGCAGAGATTTTTCCATCACCATCTTTATCAAAAATACTGAAAGCTTCTTTAAACTCATCAATTTGTTCAGAGGTCAATTTTTCGGACTGTTTGAAATTAAGCGTACATATACATGTATATACCTAATGTTAGTATTAAGGCCTATTGAAATACGCGATACGAAAACGCTATAGGCTAACAAAATGTAAATATCCATATATCCATTTGTTACATGGATGCAAGAAAGTTCCAGTTTATTCTGGCGTGTCAAATTTTATGACATTCAATTCGGAGAGAATAGAGGGTGGAAGCAAAGCATTCACACAATTCCGAGAAGCTGTGTCTCTGTCGTAATCCTAGAAATCAAAAGCTAGCAAGACATTTTCTTCCCTTGATCTGTGAATTGGCTCATGCTTGTACTCATTCAACTCTGACCCAACTTCGCTTTGTTGCCTTTCACAATTAAAGATCAGGGACAAGCCCTGAGCGGTTCATATAACGCGATTCCTTGATAGCATTACAACAAACACTAATCATAAACGTCGAATTAAATGAGTAATGTTAAGGTACATACCATTGTAATTAGTTGCACTTGTTTATTGGTTAATTAAATTGAAATGAGAGTGGCGGAATAAGATGAACCAGAGTGTCTTTCATCATGAAGATATGATCTATATATAGATACTCTACACTATAAATACTGTTGTATTAAAATATTGATCTTGTACTTGTTCAACTAAAGTGTCCGCGAACAGAAATGGCAGAGATCCAAGAATAGAACAACACAACAAGACGTAGGAAGAGGGAAGGAGGAACCGTGATTAATTGACTGGTGTATTGGAAGAGAACCACAATGGACCACTCCTTTAACCGATATACTTGTACGAACACAAAGATAACGTGTATGGATTCCTTTGCCTTCCATTCGATGCCATCAAGGCTTGTAAGTAGCAAACTAAGCCTCAAGTGGACAAGCGAGCGCTTAATAAATAAAGATAGAACAAACTTACAGAGCCCAAAAAACACCCACTGCTAATTGCTCCATCCATTTAGTCCCAATGATGTTCATTAGTAGGGACAAAGAAAAATGACTGTTCTAGAAGTGATTATGCAGTCATGTGTTATCTCGTCGAATCTATCGGTGGCTCAGCTAATGTAAATATAATAATATCGACTTGAAACCCGTCAGCAGCCAGCATTTTCAGATCGGATCTGAGCACGCTGTGTTTCCCCAGTTTGAACTAAAGTCAGACCTACGAACACCCTAATACTCATCCTTAATTTAAAGATCAAGCTAACGATTAAAAGAAAAGCAAATCAATTGATTTGAATAAATAAAAAGGGTATACAAAAACAGAGACAGAAACAAGAAAAGAAAACTACAAAATAATATATAAAAATAAGATTAACTAAAAAGCACACCAATCCGAAAGTTGAAAACAAAAAGAAAGCAATGAATGAAATATACCCCATTGATTCATTATTTGGTTGTAAATGGAAACAAAAACAAAGGCAAAGAAACGCAAAAAGGTATAAAATTATGGGGATCAAAGAGCGAGCATGATCCATGTCAAATAGACCACTTTTTCATTGCATTAAAACAAAAGCGTTCTGTTTTTTTCCCGTAGTCTAACCAGAACACATTTCACAGGATTCTGGGTTCTCGATCTTACAAGCAAGGACCTTTGCGTTGTAAATATCCACTTCATCTTCATCTTCAGCTTCAGCACCAGTGAAAATCATAACTTCCTTCTTAACTGGAGCTGGAGTAACAGCCGGAAGAGGTGTAGCAGTAACCGGAACTGGGGTTGATTCAACTGGTTTCAAGCTCAATGAAGCCATAGAATTTTCAAGTGACGACGGAGCAGTATCTGGAGATGGAGTTGAATCTGAAGAACCGGATTCTGATGAACCGAATGAAACGTCTTCAACTGCCGATGTCTTTCTAGCAACGTACGATTTAATCTTCAAGTCTTCCAAGTTAGCGCTTGCATTACTAGCAGTCAAAGCTGACTTTTGATCAACGGTGAATTGAATAGCAGCAGAAGCAGCTTGTGTTCTTAAGTAGTACATACCAGTCTTCAAACCCTTCTTCCAACCGTAGAAGTGCATGGACGTTAACTTACCCATAGTTGGGTTCTTTAAGTGAATGTTCATTGATTGAGATTGATCAATGTAAGCACCTCTATCAGCAGCCATATCAATAATGCTCTTTTGTGAAATTTCCCAGACTGTCTTGTATAATTTCTTTAATTCGTCTGGAATGTTCGGTAAGTTTTGAATAGAGCCATTATCTTGAATGATGAAATTCTTCATAGCATCGCTCCATAGACCTAAATCAACTAAATCTCTTAGCAAATATGGGTTGACAATTTGGAATTCACCTGCTAGAACTCTTCTTGAGTAAATGTTAGAAGTGTATGGTTCGAAGCACTCGTTGTAACCCAAAATTTGTGAAGTTGAAGCAGTAGGCATTGGAGCCAGCAATAAAGAGTTTCTCAAACCGTGCTTGGAAATTCTTTCCTTTAATAGATCCCAATCCCATAAATCAGTTGGCTTCTTACCCCATAAGTCGAATTGTAATAGACCTTGAGAAGCTGGAGAACCTTGGAAATTCTCATATGGCCCATCTAAGATTGACAATTCAATCGAAGCTTCTAAAGCAGCATGGTACATGGTTTCAAAAATTTGAATGTTCAAGTCCCTGGCCTCTGGGGAATCAAATGGTAATCTCAATTGCATGAAAACGTCAGCCAAACCTTGAACACCAACAGCAATTGGTCTGTTTTTCATGTTAGATGTTCTAGCCTCTTCAACAGGGTAATAGTTTCTGTCAATGATCATGTTCAAGTTCTTAGCAACAACCTTAGTAACTTCATGCAGTTTTTCAAAGTTATACCATGATGACTCTGAATCCGATTCGACGAATGCAGGCAAAGCCACGGAAGCTAGGTTACAGACGGCAACTTCTTCTGGTGAGGAATATTCAACAATTTCACAGCACAAGTTAGATGACTTAATAGTACCCAAGTTCTTTTGGTTGGATTTTTCATTACAAGCATCCTTGTATAACATAAATGGAGTGCCTGTTTCCGTTTGTGCTTCTAAAATAGCATACCATAGCTTTTGAGCCTTGACAGTTTGTCTACCTCTGCCTTCTTCTTCATATTTGGTATATAAAGCTTCAAATTCATCACCGTAAAGTTCGTGTAAACCAGGGGCTTCGGAAGGGGAGAATAAAGTCCATTGAGCATTCTGCTCAACTCTCTTCATAAACAAATCTGGAATCCATAAGGCCGGGAATAGATCTCTAGCTCTGATCTCTTCCTTACCGTGATTCTTTCTAATATCGATGAAATCAAAGATATCAGAATGCCATGGTTCAATGTATAAAGCGAAAGCACCTGGTCTTTTGTTACCCCCCTGGTCAACATATCTTGCAGTGTTGTTGAAAACTCTAATCATTGGAATGATACCGTTAGAAGTACCATTAGTACCGGCAATATATGAACCAGTAGATCTAATGTTATGAATGTGTAAACCAATACCACCAGCAGTCTTGGAAATCAAAGCACATTGCTTCAAAGTATCATAAATACCATCGATAGAATCGTCTTTCATAGCAACTAAAAAGCATGAAGACATTTGTGCGTGAGGAGTACCAGCATTAAATAATGTTGGTGAAGCGTGAGTAAAGTATCTTTCTGACATGTAGTTATAAGTTTCTATGACCTTAGCAATATTATCACCGTGGATACCAATAGAAACTCTCATAACTAAGTGCTGTGGTCTTTCAGCAACAGCACCGTTAATTCTCAATAAATATGATCTCTCCAAAGTCTTAAAACCGAAATAGTTGTAGGAGAAATCACGGTCGTAAACAATAGCAGAATTCAATTCATCACTATGCTTTTGAACGATGTCGTAAACTTCCTTAGAGATCATTGGAGCCGGCTGACCATTCTTTGGGTTGATATAAGTATATAATTGTTCAATAACTGAAGAAAATTGTTTGGTTGTCTGCTTGTGTAAGTTAGAAATAGCTATTCTGGCAGCTAAGGTGGCATAATCTGGGTGAATGGTTGTCATATAAGCAGCAGTTTCAGCAGCCAAGTTATCCAATTCGATAGTGGTAACACCGTTATAAACACCAGAAATAACACGCTGAGTAATTGCAACAGCATCCACATGTTTTGGGTCTAAACCGTAACATAAGCGAGAAACTCTAGCAGTGATTTTGTCGAAACGCACAGGCTCCTTATGGCCATCTCTTTTGTAAACGTACATTGCTGATTGATTTAAGAGTGTTTTTGAATTCTTCTCAAACACAAAGTTGATATTAAAGGTTTATTGAACAAGCAAACACACTTTCTATTTATTATACTTGAACTATAATATGAAATCAGAAGAGAGAAGGAAACTAAACACCAAGACAAGCAACAAAAGAGAAGTGGAAATGCCCTGGTATATAAAGGAATGGAAGCCTTGGTGCCCAAACTGGTAAAAAAAAAATCATTTTCGTGTCAGTCGCAAATCGCCACTGGGAATGAAATGACGCGTCTGCTAACAAAAACCAAACACACGCGTGCCCTGTGTTTACCTCTTGCCCAGTTGGTACATGCCATTACTAATTCCACCTCTTTTGCTATGTAATCAACTCCGATATCATTCAATCGCTCTGTTTGTTTGTTTTAGGTACCAGTTTGGGTTACAAAGAGGAGAACGCATCGGATTTCGCCAGCTGGGATCTGAGGGAAGGACAATGTGGATGGACGGTGAACAGTCCTCTGCTTCAACTAGTGAATCTCTCATTCACTTAGCTCATCAAGTGTTTGTTTGTTACATGCAAGTAACATGTTTGATCTGAAATTGGAACCATACATTGTTCAATATATCAATAGACTTTAATGTTAAATAAAATATACCTTATCTAATTATTTAAACTCCGTTAGCTTGAAACTAAGGATTACATGTATATGTTACGTACAAAAGCTGTTAGACTTTGGAATTGCATAGATTACAATCACACACAACTATGGACCAATATTACTTTAATTAGATTCTCTTAACGCTCGGGAATTCTTTTGCCTTTACCCCGTTAAGCTATTTAAGTACCAGAATCTCACCGCAATCTAGGCTGTTTTTACGCAACCATATTTTCTTATGATTTCTGATATATCGGATTCATTCAAGCCATTCACTGGCTGTAGTGACTGTTTTTGACCGATACTGATTGGAATTATGACTGAGTGGGTTGGAATAACGAAAAGTCTTGATGCATACCTCCCCAGTAGAATTGAACGTAGTAGTACTTACTAGGCTCACGTCTAATGCTAGATGGTGACGGTGCCAATCTGTCTGATATCCTTAATAATTCTAACTTGCATGTCACCATCCTCAAAAGTAAGAGCCTACCTGAAGGAAATCCCTTTGTTGAAAAAAGCTTTCAATATTACTCTATTTTTCTTCTCCATACTGCAAGTTCGGATAGATTGATAGATAGATTGATAGATTGATAGATTGATACAACTATACTTCATAAGGATCTAGGTAATTACTTCTAATATGGAGAGACGCCTATAAAGCCCAGCTTTAGTGCAACAAGTTCAAGAATAATCCAGCCGCGCCTCCGCGCTCTTCTGGAGAACGAAGCTTTGTGAGCTTCAAACCTGATTTTGTATCAACCTCAACTAAGAAATTTAAGTCTCTTCTGTTTCCATCAACCTTGACTCAATCCGGGGTAATCTGGTAGTAGTTCACACCGTTGAATTCCCACGAGCGTTCCCAAAATCTCAAAGCTAGACAAGCTTCAACCTTCTCAAAAGTGAAATTGATCTAACATGTTCATGTGACTGCCTGCTCCTCCTTATAAGTGTTTCCCTAGTCTCACAGTGCTTCTTGCAGCGGTAAACCACCTGAATTTCACGCCATGAACTTTAGCTTAGTTTATGTTTGATCTATGCCTAGTTCAGGACTACTTCGATCAATTTAAATATGTGCAATAATTCTTAATCGCTGCATCTTAAATTTACGTATTATGTCAATGATTCTATAAATCAGTTAATAAGTCCAGTTATTAAAATTCTCACAGTAAAGGATATTCTGAGCCAAAGTCTCAATCATAATTTTTAACACCTTAGTAATACAGTATATGGAAGATCAAATTCTACAAAATTCAAATCCATATAGACGCAGTTTAGAACCAAGAAAGAGAAATCGATAGATTTAGTGTAGACATATTCACAACCAAACAGGCCTCCAACTTAGACACTTGTCTTATCATAGGCCTCTACCAGTTCGGTAGTCTAATCGGCTATAACTTAATTTAGCCACATAAATGAATTGTGTAGTCAGCATATTATATAATACAAAGGAGGTAAAAAAGTGGTTTTCATTTCCATTCATGTGATATTAGAAAGGGTTCAAGGTGTGAGGTGTACTATTCCTGATTTGGAACAAGCAGTCACTTAAGAGCCGTCCACTGCCTGCCCTTTAGTCCCAACGTCTGTCTCGCGGTCTGGCCTTTCTTTCCTTCGGTCTACTCTAGTCTGATTCCCGTGCCATCCTTTACTCTCTTTCCCTCCTCTGTCTCCGGTATCTCTCCTTCCCCTTCCGTGCTGTTTCCCCCCTGCCGTCCGCCTCGCCCCAGGCCACTCATTCTGTTCTCAGTCTCATTTCCATTTCCAATTGCCCAACCTTCGTCTCTTGTCTAACATCTGCCTATTCCCTCTCTAAGGAGGAGGAAAAATTAAGTGAAAAATTTAATGAATTTCAAAATAGTGTATTTGAAAGGTCACTGTCTGCTTGTTTAGACCTGTTTAATCCTTCAAGTTAATCTCTAAGAGGTATAGTTAAATAATAATTCAAGATGGCTAAAATCTCACAAGGTAGGTACAATTATCCAACAACAGCTATAAAGCATAAATTGATGTGATTATTGAAAACTGATGATGAAATAGACACCTTTAAATTATCAGCAAGAATGAAAGACTTAAATAAGAAGAAGAAGAGAGTCAACAGAATTCAAGTATATTTAAACGAATGTATCAAACTATAAGGTCAACCACCCAATACCACTCAGGATCCTCGTGAGATCGTTTACATACTGATATTTGGTCAAATTGTATACGCTTATAAGGAGAAGGACCGAACAATATCTGAGTTTAATTAATATCTTGTAGATCAGCATCAATCAAAATTGGAAAGACTTATAACAAAATGCAAAGAAGTCTTATAACTAGAATATCACCAAGTCGTATAAATATTATCACATTTGTCGTTTAAATTATATCTAAACTTTAGCTGCATAGAAACAAGAGACATCAAAGCCAAGAAGCACATCATATAATTGCTACTATAACTTCGAGAGAAGAAATACTCGCATTATCGTGATTATTTTATGGATACGTTTAACTAAAGCAGTATCCTTATTGAATTATATGTTACAATATTGAAACCAACATCATAAGATGTCTAAGGACCAACTCTCAAGTTCAATCATAGGTTGTATTGACCAATATTTTATTCTATCGTTTTCTTCAAAGCATCACAAAGTACCTTTTTAAGGCAAAAGCTAAAATATACTAACAAATTTTATTCAAATTGAATTCGAATAATATAGACGTTTCATCATCTAGATCAAAGGCTAGAAAGGCTTACTTCAATGCTCCTTCTTCCACCAGAAGAGCTATTATGTCTGCCCCATTATCTAAAGAATTAAGAGAACAATACAACATTAGATCTATCCCAATCAGAAAGGAAGATCAAGTTTTAGTTGTCAGAGGTTCCAAGAAGGGTTCTGAAGGTGCCGTTTCTTCAGTCTACAGATTAAAATACTCTATCCAATTAGAAAAGCTAACCAAGGAAAAATCTAACGGTGCTTCCGTCCCATTAAACATTCACCCATCAAAGGTTGTCATCACCAAGTTACACTTGGACAAGGACAGAAAAGCTTTAATCGAAAGAAAGGGTGGTAAGGCTGAATAAATACTTTCATTAGATAATAAGATTCTATTTTAATTAAAAAAGAAGTTTTAATAATTTTTGCTTATATTTATCTATATGTTATTTGTTTATCTTTTACGAGTGTTTTTTTCTTTTAATATACATGTATAACTTTTGTTATTTCTATAAAAAACTAACCATAACCATAATTTTCATGAAATGAGGAATGTGACACTTAGTACAGGTTGTATATTGTACCTAGTTGCTTTCCACCGACCCCTGGCATAAAGGAATCAGGTAGGAATCAGAGATACCAACAAGCATTTATGAAACAATCTTCAACCTTGTCTGCAGCTGCATACAGAATCCAAACGAAGCCAAGATGAGAACTAAACTTCGAGTTGGTGGATTCTGCTAAGATTTTCAACTCTTACCTAGTATAGATCCTTGAAGTTGGTGATAGGCAACAGCGAATAATGGTATACTCCTTCTCTAACTGATGTCATCTTACACAACATTTCACCAGTTCCTGTTTTTATGCTCTCCTCATCAGGAACTTAAAATCCCCTAGAAGATAGATGAGAGTTAAATCGACACCTGCCTGGAGTTCTAGCTGAATTGAATCAGGTTTGTTAATTGTCTATACTAGTCACAATTACCAACTAATTTTTCTTTCTGCCTTGAACTTGATAGATAAATCGGAAGCTTAAATTGTTACCTGGTTAACCGGCCTTCCTTTTTGCTAAGTTTGGGATAACGGATTACGTCAATCTCTACCATTTCACCCTTCTTTAATTGATTCTTCTTACTGACTTTCTACATCGATGAAACCTGCTTTGATTTCGAGAAGATTTTATTAATTCATGTTTTCGGTTATTCTATATACATATATAATGTTGTAAAAAGGGAACGTGCGTTTCATCTAAGCACTCCATAATTAAGTATGCGGTTTGAAAGAGTATCAAAGAGTAAAAGAACGAGTTGTAATGAATAATAAATAAACGAATAGGAATATTAAGAGTTTTCCTTTCAGAAAGGAGATAAAAGGGGAGTTGGAGAGTAAAAAGGGGAAAAGGGGATATATATATATGACTATAGAAAATGACTAAAAGGAGTAAAAAACACAAGAGAAGCTATAAATAAACAGGAAAAGGGGGAAGAGGGGAGATAGTTATTAAAACTAAAATGACTAAGTAAACTAAAAACAAAATATAAAAGATGAGAAAAGCCAAAAAGATATAACTGAAAGGAGAATGCTGAGATTTACTCAGCCAAAAAGAACATAACGAAAAGGGAGGGGGGGAAGGGCTATAGAAAAGTAAAAATATAACCGGACAAAAAGAATCTAAAAAAGGCAAGCATGCAACACAATAAAAAATATCGTAAATGAATAAGCAACGTCAAAAGAATTATTTTGGAATAAGAGGAAAAGGAAAAAGAAAAAAGGTAAATCAAATAAAAGGCAAAAGAATCCAAGGCTTTTAAATCTAATGATTCGTTAGTGGATTTAGAGGGCCAATTGGGCTTTTTGTTGCTCTCTGGCCCATCTTGCTGTATCTCTCGTAGCTTGGGAGAATCTTGGGTTGTTTTTGGTTCTCTTTAATAAGTCACCAACCCATTCTTGAGTGTAGAAGTATTTCAGTCTGCCATCACTGAAGATTTGAGCCAAATCACCAATCATACCAACTGCAGTTCTACAAACAGAATCACTTAATGACATGGATGGATTAGAGTAAACCTGAATTAGGAAGTTCGATATTTGCGCTTTGTATGGATCAAGAGCATCGGGATAGTCATGTAAACCTGCAACAACACCAACATAAGTATCCAAAACAGCTTCTTTGACACTCAAAATGTAATCTTCAGTTTCAATAGTCTGATCTTCGGCTTCTAGTTGTTGGGCATTATTACAAATACTCATAACAACTTGAAGATATTGAATGAATTCAGGACCGATCGAAGAAGCAATATCACCAAAACAGGATAAGATGAGTGGTCTTAACTCTCTTCTAACATTTGGTGCAGATAACGAGTTACCCAAAATAGCCATGAAACCTTGACAGTATGGAATGAATGCATCACCCAAAGAGTGTGAAATATCAACGACTAAACCAATGGCAGCATCACAAACAGGGGAATCGGTGTTTTCTAAAGCAGTGGTCAAGAATGGTAAGAATGAAGCCATATATTTTTCAAAGTTTTTATCAGTAGCAGAAGCAATAGATGAAATAGCAATAAAGATATCTTCTTCAATGATAGAGTTTGTTTCTTGAATTTGTAATAATCTCAAGAATTTCTCCATCAATTGATCAGCAGCAGGGCCAATTTGATCGGACACCCTTCTGATCACATTGGTCAACAAGGAAAGAATATTGGCTTGTAATTCTTGTAACAAGGCTTTGTCTTCACCAGTAAGAGATGTGGCACCAGTTTGACTTTCAAATTGCATTGTAATGGTTTGATCTAACCTACCAATAATCTCAGAAGCGATTTGTGTCACGATTGGCATATCACCTTGAGAACTGAATAGTACCAATGAGGATAAGGCTTCGTACGCAGATGTTCTAGCAGAGTGTTCGTTGTCACCTCTTCCACTGATCTGAACCAACGCTGGAACCAAAACACCATAGTATGGAGTCATGACACTTGATTCTTGTTCTGAGGCATCACTGCATAATTGTTCAACCAAGTTAATTAAAGTCCAACAACAGTTGGTGGAAACTTTGGCATGATCTTTCAAACCTTCAACTAATGCTTTGATAACTTCAGGTAGCATGGTATCGATATCGATAGCTTCAATAACTATATCAGCAATTCTACCCAGGCACCAAGCAACGGTTTCCTTAACTTGTAATGATTCATCTTTGATTAGTGATAAGATTGGGCCTAAAGCTTGGCCGATCAACAACTTCAACTCTTGCCTATCAGGACCGTCTAAAATAGAACCAAATGCCATAACAGCAGCCTCCTTGTTTCTCCAATTCTCGGAGCCTAGATTTTGTTCCACAAACTGTAAAGTTGGTTGAACAACGTAATTACCCGTATTTTGAGCAAATAATTGCAAGCAGGCACCAGAAGCCATAGCAACAGACCAATCATCATCTTCAGGATCATCATTTTGTCTGCTTAATAAAGCTAATAGAGTTGGTAAAACATCTGTAATAGCCACTAAAGCAAAGTTGAATAAAACGAGCTCACTTTGTTCTTCAGGATCACATTCTTCTTTTTGTAAGGCAATTTCAAGTTCTTCTTCACAAACAGTACTCCAAAATTCCACAGCCATGCAAGCAACTTTGTCGTCATCACTTTTCATACCAGCTACGGTTAAAGTATATAAAGCCTTTTCCATATAGATACCCATGTATGAATAGTATAAACTCATGATCTTAGCCAATGCCCCAAAGGCAAGCGCTTGTAATTCCGGATCAGAAGCTGTAGTTGCTTCACAGACAACCTGCATAATATAGTTTCTTTCACCTTCTCTTTCAAAATTACTGGCAATGAACTCCAAAGAATTCACTAGGGCATTAATGGCAGTCTTTCTAACAACTGTAGAAGTTTCGGAGGATTGGGCACCTTGAACAATGGCTATCAAGATACCGTTCGCTTGGGTGGCAACAGCTGGGTTACTGGGATCAGCAGTTTCACAAATGAAACCAATCGCCAACAAGGATGCTCTTTTAACATTGACTGGTCTATCGGCCTTCGTGTTCTCCACGATGATGTGCATTAACTCGTTCCATTCTGATCTGGGTAGCTCAATGTCTGCTATGGCAGCAACCAACTGGGCAGCAGTGGTGGCAACTCTGTCGTCTTCTGAAAGTAAACTATTCAAAGCAACTTCCTTGATTTGTTGCCTTGAGTGAGGATCTACTTGAGTCCATCTTTCAGCTTGTTGCTGCTTCTTCACAGAATCCTTCGACGTCAATTGATTCTTCAAGTTTAAACCCGCCAATTGCCTAACTTCTCGTTTCTTCGAGTCATCGCCTAACACTTGAATCATTAAGCCCAAGTATCCTACCCAGTTTTCTTCCACAAGCTTGTTCATTTCTGCTTCGGCATGAGCTCTTTGAGTAGAGTCTGTGCTTAAAATGGCGGTTTCAAGAAGCTGACTGATATCCATTTCTATTTATGTACTTTTCAGATGAGTAATATTGATTGTTATTGCTGTGAGTGTAATAGTGATTATATCCACTGTGAACTTGTTTCAAGTGTATAGTTATATATTTGATTTTTTGGGATAGAAAGTAACTCTATTCTATGGTATATATTATGGTTTTTAATCTTGTCTTCTTTGTTATTTTGCTTTGTAAAAATGGAAAGAACTTTGATTTTGATTTCTCAGATCTTCTAAAATAATACTCTATGGTTTCTGATGTTTGTGTCTTTTTTCCCTCGCGTGCAAGGACAGGAAACAAATAAAGGTGGCCAGAATATGAAGTTGAAGACAATTAAGTGAATGAATATAGATCTATTGGATCATTTGAGATAAAATGGATTTGAAACCGTCAAACGGTTCCACGATTTGTAGACTAACTATTGACTTGTCGCAAAGACAAACAAAACGAAAGAGCAGCAAAAGAAAATAATTCCCACAAAAACTTACACGTGACTTTGAAATGGCAGAAAGTAGAGCCTAACCTATTGTGAAGGTGCGAGGTGTGCCGCTGTTACCCGGTAAGTGCTAAAAGGGAATCTGTTCCCCTTTTTGATGTTGACCAAATACACACTCTATTTACAAAGAAAACACATCTACACAAACCGTTAGAAGGTAGCTAAGCTTAGTCCTTCAAATTTCTTAAACCATTCCAATAACCTGAAATTTTCCTCATTGCGACTCATATTGACAGTCGGGACGATCTCATCGTAGTTCAATAAGTTAACAAAGTAAAAAAGTTCCCTGAACGAAGAGTGTTCACTGTATGGTAGTTTAATTATCTTATAAAGGAAATCCTGACTTCCAAATCGGTCGAATTGTTTGTCTATGCGTTCATAAATATCATTCTCATCATGGCTTGTGACGATATGCCTCAAATCTTCAACTGGCTTAGCAAATTTATCAGACCATCCGGTCGGACTTATACCTATTACGGCCTTAAAGTTCCTAGAATACATTTTGAGATAGTCTATTAAATACTCTTTATTCATCATTCTTAATGGAACTATATGCACTTGACAAAATGCTGGTGCATTCTTATCGCACAAATCATGAAATTCAGGCCATTCTAATTGTTCTACAACTTCTAATTTACTGTCATTGCAATATATCTTGGAGCCCAACCTTTGTGCTAGCTTAACAGCTAGTCTTTCTTTCCCAATCACATAAGTTCCGATGCAAATTAGAAATTCATTAGCTTTGATATCTGGACTTGATTTATTGAAAAAATCGATTACTCTACTTTGCTTGGTTCTATAATTATCACTCTTATCTTTAATGAATTTGCAAAGTTGATCGATAACGACTTCCTGTTTCGGGAAATTGTATAATGGATCTAAATATGTCGTATCTAAGTAAATCTTGTCAAATTTCTTGTATTCCATTAATCTTGAGATCATTTTCTTATTAACTCTGAAATCGCCACAATGTAAATATCGGAGTCCATTTTGCGATTCAATTACAAAAATGCCACTACCGGGACAATGATTTGCATCAAGGCAAGTTATTTTCAAACCAGTCCCAGGGATATTAATCTGTTGGTCATAATCCATAACTAGCATCATTTCAGGGCTGAAATTAAATTTCAAAATCATTAAATTATAAGTAACTTTGGTCACTATGATGAAAGAGCCATTACACCAACCTTTAGACAATCCTCCATAATGATCAGAATGGAAATGAGTCAATAAATAGATGGATATTTGATCATGAGGTGCATAACAGAATGCATCAACAGCTATCGAAATATTTCCAAAATTGAGTATTTTATGGTCCGGTATTGGTGGTTTAGGTCTCCTTTGTTTGGGCTCCTTCTTTTCCTTAGGTTGCACAGTCCTTGGCTTGGAGGGTTCAGAGGACCGTTGTGAAGCAGTGAACTTCTGTGAAACATAAATTGTTTGTCGTGAATTAGGCGATATTAGGCAGTCATTAACATGGGATGATCTGGCCTCTAGTGACAATCTGTGGATGGAAAGTTGACAAATTGGACAGGAAATATCTTCTTGGGTACTCACAGAAAACTCGGACTTTATTTCCTCAATCTCCTCTTTCTTGATAGTGTACATTTTACCAGTTATTTGCTCCTGGCTGCTTAAAATATCTGGTTTCAAATTGCTTGGTTCTTGTTCAACTTCTTCTTTAATTTGATTCCCTGATTGCGATTTTTCATCTAGAGAAGGATGCCCCAATTCCATTTTTCTGCCATCATCATCATCAGAATCGATCAATACTACTTCATTTCTTCTCATAACAACTTCAGAAGTTAATTTACAAAACTTCAGTATTGACGATTGATTCTGGAAGTTAGTTTTTGAAGTTTTTCTCTTCAAAGATCTTGGAGGCATGTTTGATGATGACCGTCTTCGATCTCTGCACTTTAGTTATAAAACTATAAGGGCCTATTACGCAGTTTGATCTACCATTTAACTTTGAGATAGGTTGACGTGTATGTATGGGTCTGTCAAACTGGACTATTGGCGGATTCGAAGCAAGCAGATGATCTTCCTTCTGAATGTTTATTCATGAAGGCAAACTAAAGAATGATTAAATAGAGCGGAGCTCAGATTGCAGCGTTAACCTCTCATCTGTATTTATTTGACGCGAGATCTGTGCCTCTATTTATTATACCTAGTTGAATAATTGCTAGCTCTAAATGAATGATTATTCATACAAGATACAACTCAAAAACAACATTTATATCATTTCCTAGCCGAGAAGAATGGGCCTATTATCAATAATACGAAAGCAGAAACTCAAGGAAAAGGAGATCAGGATTCTAATGTTAGGTCTTGACAACTCTGGGAAGACCACCATTGTTAAATCACTACTCAATCAGGATCCAACAGAAACATCCCCAACAATGGGATTTAACATCGAAACGGTAACTTATCAAAATAAATTCAATCTGAACATTTGGGATATCGGTGGTCAAACTACCTTACGTGCATTTTGGTTCAATTACTTTGAAAAGACAGATTTCTTGATCTGGGTTATCGATTCTAGTTCTTTATTCAGATTACAAGAGAATTTCCGAGAGTTTAAAAGGGTTTTGTCTGAAGATAGATTAGTTGGCTGTGGATTACTCGTATTGATCAATAAGATCGATGTGTTTGACGGTGATCGAGAGGAATTGAGGAGTGAGATTGTGGATATGCTAGATTTAAAAGTATTAACAAATCATAATTGGGAAGTTAGGTGTGTTAGTGCGTATACTGGAGAAGGGTTGAACGATGGCATCGATTGGCTTGTTAACGAATACGAACAGCGGTACTATATACTGTGAGGATTGTGCATTTTTTATATTAATATTCAATTATTGGTAATGTATTGAGCGAGGGTGCAAAATGTAGGTTCTGATAATAGTCAATCTAGTGTAGTATTATAAATGTAGTCTATTGTGAAACAACCGCACGTTGTTCAATAAAAGAAAAGCAGAAAAGGGGTAAAAAATTAGTAGAAGAGTATAAATAAATTAGTAAAATGCTGAATCAGTTCTGTTCCAATTGGAGATCTTTCATAATGGCATCTTGTATCTGATCAAAATACCAAGAACAACTATACCACAAATCGGTGAAATCTTCGTTTGGATCACAAGAACATCTTTGTTGTAGCCTTATCTTTTCATCAACTGGACACTGTAGATAAGGTTCATGCAGGTAGCCAATATCGTTAAACCTCTTAATTTCTCCTTTGTTTAAAATGAGGGACAAGATCAGAGATCTGATGGGAGCGTCCCCCCATCTTTCATAAAAAAACCCGTTTTGTTTATCCAAATAGTCAAATATCTCATTGTACTTGTCAGACCGCAGCGTGTTCAAATTACCGATTTCAAAATTAGTCCAAAAATGGCATAGGTTGTAGTCATTTTTGTCCTTGTCGTAAACGAAGCTGGCATAATTTGAGCTATTTGTACTGGTATCTAACAAATCAAGTTGATTGCTTTCAGTGAGATAGCTTTGAAGAGTTTTGAACAAAGAAGGGATCGTTTTAGGGTATTCGATTGTGCTTATCACAAAGCCATATTTATAGTCATGACTAGACATATGTGTGAAAATATCGTAGTTGATGTCACAAAATAGTTTAACGCCAGGTTCAACTCGCCAGAAATAATCATAGTTCAAAAGCAGCGGATGTTTATAGAAAAACCCTGATTCGAATCTGCACATGTGTCTATACGATATTGATCCAGCGTATGGTAAGACTCCTTCTTCATCATTGAGCATTTGATCGATTTTATTATTCATGTGATCTATATCAAGATCCCCTGGGAAACTCCAATGATCCTCTGGGATCAATCCAAATTTGGCGATGCCTGAAACGGAATTACTAACCAGTTTTTGGAAATTCTCAGTGAAAGGTTCATTGTTTAAAAAGACCCAATCATAGTGATACTTTGAATTAAACCTATCTTCATATATTTGAATGGTTTCCAACATGCTATAAAGGTCAGAATTTCGGCAAAGGGTATACAACGTGGCATTAGTTTTATTATTTGAGATTGCATTGTCATTCTGATGACCTGTGAATGGTGAACCAAAGTTGAAAGCGAATCCTGTTTCTTCTGATTGTTGGTTGGACTTATTGATACTAATGTGGTCTTTGTTTATGTAAGGATGGCTAGTTTGTTTTGTGCTTTTGTATCCCAGTGTAGTCAGTACCGAATCGGTATCATATAGAAAGGTAACTAGTAGTATGGATATTGGTAGGAGTATTAGTGAGATTGATGATGTGATTAATGCCATTTTTTGAATATGTTGATTATGATATGATTATTAGCGTAGATGACTATATTTTTTTATTTATTTACCATTATTATTTTGGGGTTTCTAAATGCTTAATGTAGCGGATGCTTGATAGGTGAAGTAGCTTTATATGATATTCTAATTAGAAAATGACGTTATTTATGATTGCAAACAGGACCAAGCTAAACTTGGTTTAAGATGCAAATAATGCAAGAGTATGGGGATTGAGGACAGTGGATCAAAATACCGGAGTGATGATGATGTCTGTAAAAGTTTGAAAAGGCATCAAGAGTGTAGCGTCAAAGGAGGCAAAGGACTGTTTTTCCTCTTTAATGGTGTCCGTTTAGAGGGGGATGACAAAGAGGGTGAGAAGAAAAAAAAAGGTGAGTAGAAAAAGACAGCACCGTCTGGGGGATTAGTTAATTTGAGCAGGACTAGCTCTACAGAGGTTTATGAGACAAACCACAACGTTGATAGGTACTTAAAATAGACCATACCAAGATAAGTTGGATGGATCACAATTTTTGATGCAAAGCCTCAACTTGGAAAGAAGAAATGTGACAATCATCGGCCTGGTGGTGGGCGAGCGGCTGAGAGGAAGGAGGTTCTTTTACCAGTCTGTGGAAGGGAGTGTGTGGGTGTGTTGTTGTTGTTGTTATGTTGTTGTGGTGGTGGTAGGTAGCAGTAAGATTGTAAGTGTTTAGATGATGAGAATTGGGGTCTGTGTGTAACGTGATGGGCTAGCTTGGTTCATGGGTTGAGGTGATGATTTGATTGGACAATTACATGTATGTAGGGAAGGTCATAACGGAGCGCAGGAGAAGTTGTAACGAAACAATAAGACGCCAAAAATAATAATATCTATAGTTCTCGTTATGAGTATGCGACGTGTTCTGAGAAAGGGAAGCGCATTGAGTTACGACAGCACACAAGGAGGATTCTGTAAGAGGGTTGTGAGATATGGTGTTGATGCGAGTGTGATGTATTATGTATTATGAATCAGGGAAATAGAGATTGAATATTGTGGAAAGAGAACTGACTACAAGGGTATTTAATCACAGTTGCACCAATATAGCACGATGAACAGTACTGTGATCTCAAGAACAAGTCAAACTCGCTAAAATCGTCGCCAGATCCACGCCTCACTGTGGCCCATTATCACCATATACTACCTCCAAAAAACCCACAGATCACAACAAAACCGCTGTCGCCTCTAGCTGACAGAAGAAAATCGACGCCAGGTGTCCCAGATCGACTCTAAAAACTTTTCAGGGCCGATTCAACTCAGCTTAATTTAATCCATCTCTTCTGATGCTGGTGAACTGTGGTTGGTTTAATGAGAATTGGTCTATTAGGTATTCTTTACTCCCCTAGCTAGTGGCCTATTTCATGGCTATCTTTCAATAACGCATCTTTTCCAATCACACATATCATTACAATGCTGGTTAGAAGTAAGTGTATACGTTGCATCTCTAAACAGCAACTTTTTCACAAGAGCCTGCCTTCTCTCTCTTTTCAAGTAATAAGTTCCAGACAGATACAGTCAACCACAGCTGCAGCGCAAAATACGGAGACCGAAACAAAAGCAACACCTCAAGAACCAGAGCTTCCGTGGTATATGAGGGCTGAAGAATCCCCAACCCTGTCATCTCCTTTAAGACAAATAGAAATACCAGACATTCCAATCGATGCCCCACATGCTCTGCAACCAATGGTAGAGTTCATAGCAAAGGAGTTGGGTATTACAGATTTAGAACTCTTCGATTTAAGAAGTCCCGATGCTAATCAAGTTAACGAAGGTGCTGAAGTTTTGTCTGATTTTATGATTATAGGTACTGGGAAATCATCCAAACATTTACAGAAGGCAACTTCAGAGTTGAATTTTTTCATAAAGAGTAATTTGAAAAGAATTCCAAAATCCGAAGGTTTGCTGACTGCTGGTCAACTAGCTAAGTATCAAAGAAGACTTCGTAAGAAAGGTAAGAAAGGGCCAGCCTATGCAAATAACGATTATGGTGCTGCTGCCAATACTTGGGTTATGATGGATTGTAAAATCGATGGTATTTACGTTCATTTCTTAACTGCTGAAAGAAGAGATTCCTTAAATTTAGAATCTTTGTGGGCCAAAGACAAAAGCAAATACAAGAAAGAACAGGAGGTTAGGCCTAGTGATGATATTTTCTCGGGTTTAAGATACTTCAGTACTGTTAACACCTATAACAATAAGAGCTCTGCGAGAATTTTGCAACAAATCAATCAATTAAGCTTATACTCTACAATGGCTAGCGACTCGCCTTCTTTCGATCCTGAAGTCATAACCAGAGAGAACTATTCAGAAAAATTCAATGAGCTTTTACGGTCCCATTTGGACAACCCAAAACAATGTCCATTGAGAAAAGTTGAAAGCCATCTAAAATTAATGCAAGCAAACGGACTACCTGTTACGGTTGAAAATGAAATCAAACCATTAATTGAATTAATTTTACAGTCACCAGAGTTCCATAGCGATGCTTCATCATGCACAGCAGACGAAATCTTCAAGAATAGATATTCGTACATTTCTAATATCATCGAGTTATTCAACCCTGTTATCACAAAATCTGATCTCGAATCCCTATTCCCGTTATTAGTAGTTTCTGGTTCACAGTTAGGCAACGACGATTTTATTTTATTGAGCCAAACCGAGGAAAAGTCAAACGATATTGCTTTGAAACACGCTAATCTATTGACGAAATTATACCATTTTTCAAACTCTATTCATGATAGAGATAACTTAGGTTCGAAAACGCAGCTTGATTTAATGTTCTTGACGGTTTTTTTAAACAGCAAAAATTGGAATATTGTACGTATTTTGATAGACAGCGCAATTAGACAAAGTTCAATTGAGCCTTGTATCGCAGCTTTGAAGTTGTTGAGCGCTAAAGGTAGTCCAATCTTCTGTAAAGAGTTTGTTGACAATTATTTACCTTTGTTGATGTCGAATGAACAGTTTGATATCCAGGTTTACAAACAACAAGTGCTTGCAATATTGAATAAGTTTGACAAAGAAGGTTTATACTATCAAGAAGTCAGAGGCAAGCTTTCAGAAAATTAATTCTCTCTTTTTTGAACATATAAAACTTGTATATACTACTGTTTATGAAAACATATAGATTTTTTCATTCCCTCTTCTGCTCCTCTCATATAACTGCCAACCACCTGTAATAGCACTTAATAAACCTCCCACCGACTTCAATCTGATAATAGTCTTTCCCGCAATGAATATAGTCGCCAACCTGAACTTTACTTTTTTTCCCATTATTGTCTCTGCCACAGCCACCAAATTCGTTAAAAGTTGCTAGGATGATCCCATCATCAACAACATCAATTAACGATTCGCCTTGGCTATCATTATTGTCAACAGTTGATAAGTGAGCCATTGTTAAAAAATCATTTATTTCAGTGACTGAATAAACTTCTCTGCATGGAAGAGGTTCTGTAGTAACTGGTTTACCAGTATAATTCAAAACAGCATTCATTGAATATACACCGTTCAGATACCCGCTTAGTTGACCGGTTAATGGACCTGTTTGTAATAGTGGTAGTGAGTTTGACTTATATATTGATCGGGTGTTGTGATTCTTATTACCTGTTGTTCCTGTTGGTGGAAAAGGTAGGCTGTTTGCAATTTCGGTTACTGTCCGTGAGCTTTTTTTCGTTCTTTGTTTGAAGATCTTTGAAGAGATACCACCATTATGACGCTTTCTTACAGGCTTAATAATATTTTCAATGCTTATTGAACTTGGTGTGATGTAGGAATTGGCTACTTTCGCTAGGATTTGTGAGTTCGATTTCTTTTGTGCTTGGAACTCACTCTTGTTGAAAAGTGCCTTTGTGAATAGTGATTTTTTTTGAACCGTTGTATTCTTTTCGAACCTTCTCGTAATGTCTTTCAATGGAACCCTGTTCTCCTTGTTCATTTCGGATAAAGAATGGAATTGTTTTTCTAAGAGACAATGATGTTTTAGAAGGCTGTTTATCTTACAAAAAGGGTCCCCCATGGACGAACAAAAACAAAACAAAAACAAAACAAAGTTCAAGCCTCGGATTAGATTAATCTAAGGTCACATGACCACACAGCCTCGAAAAAAACATGTCCTTATTACTTTATAGCTGTTATAAAAGAATCGAACGGAACTTTGTTAACAGAGAAAAAAAAAAGGAAATATCATATAAAAGGGTGTAAAACTATAAATATATATTCAAAAAATGGGACAATTGAATCCAAAAAGTATTCTAAGCGGACTTATTCTTTAAAGCAGTAACACCTGGTAATTCTTTACCTTCCAATAATTCAAGGGAAGCACCACCACCGGTAGAAACATGGGATAACTTATCAGCACCACCGAACTTCTTAGCAACAGTAGCAGTATCACCACCACCAATAATAACAGTGTTTCCTTGTTGGGCAGACTTGACACAAGCGGCTAACATAGATTTGGTACCGTTGGCGAATTTTTCAAATTCAAAAACACCTGGTGGACCGTTCCAGACAATGGTTTTAGCTTCAGCAATGGTGTCGGACATCAACTTGATGGATTTCTCACCAGCATCCAAACCTTGCCAGTCAGCTGGGATACCTTCTTCTAAAGTGGCGTAACCGGTGTTAGCATCCGGAGAGAAGTCGTCAGCGGTGACAAAATCAATTGGCAAGACAATCTTGACACCGTTAGCCTTGGCTTTTTCAACTAATTTTGGAACGATTTCAGAACCAGCTTGATCGAATAAAGACTTACCAATGGCCATGTTGTTCATAACCTTGTTGAATGTGAAAGCCATACCACCACCAACGATCAAGATATCAACCTTATCTAACAAGTTGTCAATCAATTGAATCTTATCGGAAACCTTAGCACCACCTAAAATAGCCAAAAATGGTCTAACTGGATTTTCTAAAGCCTTTGAGAAGTATTCCAATTCCTTAGCCATTAAGAAACCAGCAGCTCTGTCTTCTAATTCGAAACCAACCATTGATGAATGAGCTCTGTGAGCAGTACCGAAAGCATCGTTAACGTAAACGTCAGCTAAAGCAGTCAATTGTTTTCTGAAAGTTGCAACATCCTCCTTAGATGCCTTGACTTTACCAGCATCGGTCTTCTTGGAACCTTCTTCTTCAATGTGGAATCTCAAGTTTTCTAACAAGATAACAGAACCAGCTGGAGCAGAGTTAACAGCTGATTCGACTTCTGGACCAACACAGTCGGATAAGAAGGTAACCTTTTTTCCTAATAAAGATTCCAATTCACCTGCGACAGGCTTTAAAGTGTACTTCAAGTTGACTTCACCGTTTGGTCTACCCAAATGGGAAGCTAAGATGACAGCCTTCGGCTTTTGATCTAAAACGTATTTGATGGTTGGTAAAGCGGCAACAATTCTTTGGTTGTTGGTGATCTTGTCACCGTCCAATGGAACGTTGAAATCAACTCTGATGAAGACTCTCTTACCGGAGCAATCTAAATCCTTGACTGATAATTTTGATGATAAAGACATTCTTTAAGTGAAATGGGTTACAACCTTGTTAGTATAAAAAAGAAGATTCAAAATCTTGGAATTGAAAGTAGGAACCCGGGGAAACATACACCTACTTAAGGCTCAACTGAGGGAAGACTATGGGGGCAGAACAGAATATACATACATTTTTATGCGTTTGTGAAAATATGATACAAATCTATGGTTAAACAAGAGACCAATTGGCATACAATTGACAGTTTGAAAGAGGTGTCTAGAGAAAGAGAAAGGTATATATATACATAGGCAACACTGGAAAAGTCACCTTAGTCTAGGTGCAACCTCATGATCAAATCGGTAATTGTTAGTGGATGCATCATGTGGATTCACTCCGGGCGCTCACTGTAGTCCGAGGCAGGTGCGAGGTGTTTTTGTGGAAAGTCTGAGATCAGATGATGAATATATACATGGAGATGAGACGGCCAGTTTATACCACTCCTGACATAAAACCACTTTATCAATTAACAAATAACAGATAGATTAGTATAAACAAATAAACAACTAACTAAATAAATAAACAAATAAATAATAAATAATAAATAATGAATAATAAATAAGGGGTACGCCTGATAAGTTTTAACAAATATAAACCATCTTCTATTCCAAATCAAAGAGTCCTACGTGTAACAGCAGAAAACAGATCAGAGGAAAACGGACAGTTACCAATTCACGTAGAAAGCTCCTGGGACTCAATTGAATAATGAATAATATCGCTTTATCTCTATAGTATATAGGCGTATCAACTTGAGGCCAACCAAAGATCGCAAATTGCTCAGTTTACTACTTCACATCTCTCAAAGTGAAACCTCCCCCTCCTTTCTCTGCAGTCTAGAATAAATAAAGAACGCAGACAGCTTTCAAATCACACCAGTCATGACACTTTTTAAACTGTATTTCTATAGACACACACAGAATGAATGATTCTTGTAAACTATTTGGAAGGATCGTTTCTTTGATAACCCAAATACCCTTGAGCTCTTGAATCAGGGAACATGTCCAAGTATTTATCAGCTAGCTCTCTACAATCTTCGAAACCATTTGGTCCACTGACTCTAAAACAATTTTCTAGCGCTTTTCTAATAACGCCTAACACTTCAATTCTAATAAATTGTTCTCTTAACATTGATTCTTGGGCGTTCTTCAAATCCAATGGGTTTCTGTAATCGATTTCATCGAACGAAACATTTGGCGAGTGTTTGAACTCCTCTTTCTCTTTTGAGTTTGCTAAATTACGGTACGAAATGTTAGTATTCAGCAACTTGTCTCTCTTTCTTCCTCCCTAATTATCGAATATTAAAAAATTTAGGTTTCAAACACCAACAACGAGTAAGAAGCTAACTGAAAAGGACACTTACTAATACCAGCCATTTATTTTATGTGCTAATTTCTTTATATTAATACCTAATTGTAGATATAGCTTAGAAACTGATATGCTAATTAGTGAGTTTGTTTAAATTGTTTGTTCAGCTGCAAATTAAGGAATTTCCCCTCATTTACTTATTCGACATCTGCCAATGTTGAAGTACGTGAAATTCAATCTGTCATAAAAGGAGGTGTAGAGGTTTCAAACCGACTGATTATTCAATGCACGACTCCTTTCCCAAAATGTCTGAATCTCATTTCTAACCATAAATAATAGATCATGTTAGTCTTTACTTTATACTTCCGAGTGATCTGTTCTAGTCAGCCTTCTGCTGTCTTTGGCACCATCTACTTCATCTTTCCGAAACATCAGCTCGCTACTGGCCTGGCAAGCAATACTATCAAAGTCTCATAATTTGCATAGGATCCATAGCTATATAATACTCAATTGTTTATATCAAGAAAAGATGTCGGATACATTAACTCCAAAGCGTAAGACCATCTTGACATTCAATACTCAATTGATAGCTATTGCTCATTCTTTGTTCGCATTGTCCGCATTTATATCAGCCTTGGTGGTCGGATGTTGGTTACATTATTATAAGATTGTGAAAAACGGATTCTATGGTTACCCAGACGAATGGTTCCCTAGTGTTTCTGCCACCATTGGTGATCGTTATCCCGAAAGATCAATTTTCCAAATCGTCATTGCATTAACTGCTGGACCTAGATTCCTTTTAATCGCTTTGAATTACATTAGGTTATACAGAGCTAACTCAGCATACAACTATGTTGCTCTTGTCAGCGGGTTTTTAAGAACAATGACATGTGGTGGTTGGGTTTATATCACATCTACCGATGATCATGATGCTCATGATATTTTCATGATTTCATACATCATTTTAACTATTCCTTGGGACTTGGCAATTACAAAATTAACAGCTCCAAGATCGGCTTTAAGAAAGTATAGAAAATACACTGCATGGTCTTTCTTCCTAATGTTAATTCCTTTAATTTACTTGTTCATACAACACAAGGTTCACAGAGTTGCTGGTGCCTATTCATACTACGCATACTGTGAATGGTCGCTGATTTTCTTGGATGTTGGTTTTGATTCCTGGTCCATTATTGACTTCAAAGATTTAATTATTGAATTGAGACCATCTTCAAACGCTGATGAATTTTTTACTGCAAACTTTGATATTCAATTGATTCAAAGAAAAATTGATGAATCCGATAAGAATCAACAAGCATCTGCAATTAGTTACTCAAAGGAAAGTAAACTGCTACCAAGCATTAAAGAGATCAACGGCTCTCTCTTCCAATTGACAGTCAACACTTTGAATTCTTTCATATTTTGGTCAATTTATTCCTCTTTGTTTCTTTGTATCTGGTACTTCCCATTATGGCACATGGGTATCTCTGGCTATGAAGTCGTTTGCCTCGGTTTACTATCTCCTTTCTTATTAGCCATTCCAGGCTTGAAGTTTTTTTTTGCCAGTAAGCCTCAAATCACAAGATTCTTATCCTGTCTATTTGGTGTTGGTGCTTATGTAGTTACTGAGCCTTCGACTAGATTATTAATTATTTCTGCAGGTATTATCTTTGCTGTTATTTCTTTAGCTGTTGAAGTCTGGGCCATTGGTAGATTGAACGACCCATTAGCTATCAAATCATATGCAACGTCTTTTACAATGGGCTTGATTCTTTCTACAATCGCTAAATTTGCTTTCTGGACAAATAACCCAATCTGGCCAATTATGAACACTGAAACTGGTGGTTGGAATTTGACTGGTTTGATCGTTGGTTTAGTCTCTGCTTCTTTGACAAGCTTACCGAAGGTTAAATTAGAAACCAAGTCCAATGTTGAAGATTCTAAGCCACCTTCAGTCGGATTGTGTGCACTTGGATTTGGTTCACTGATTTTCTCCATTAGTGCCATGCTTACGGACTCTTCCACTATTATTCTATGGACTTGGAAGGGGTACCCTGTTGAAGGTCCAGTCCCAGTTCCTCACGGTGCTGTCACTTTATTCGTTATGTGTCTTGGTACATACTTTGGATTCTTTAAGCCAACTGCTTCCAAGCAAGTTTCTTATGCAGGTATTATTGGTGCCGCTGTTTTATACTCTTTCCATGGTTGGCTGGGATTCGCTGGTGGTATGATGTACGTCTTCTGGTTATGCTTCATCATTCCAGTTTGCTTACACCAAGTTTCAAGAGTTAATAACCTTGCCTTGGTTTTTGGTTTATCATTCCTTGTAGATATTGTTTTAACCTTGGCTCATGTTTGGGTTGTTGCTTACGCTTTTGTTCCTGGTGGTCCAATTCTTAGGGAAAGAACCGATATTGTCCTTGGCTCATCAGTTGCTTTATTATGCAGTTTGGTTTTCACTTACCCGGTTGAGATCTCTCAGTTAAACATCAACAAGATAGGTTCAACTTTAAAGAGAGTGACCAACTATTTAATCCTTTTCACAATGCTGTCTTGTTTTATTGCCTTCAATAGATTCCAATTTGAAAAGCCAAAGCCTTACCATCCGGATTCTCGTTTAATAACTGCAGGTATTTGGACCATCCACTTTGGGTTGGACAACGATATGTGGTCATCCGAGCATAGAATGCGTGATCTAATTAAAGATCTAGAATTGGACGTTATTGGTCTTCTTGAATCAGACACACAAAGAATTATCATGGGTAACAGAGACCTGACCCAAAGACTGGCTGAAGAGCTAGACATGTACGCTGATTTCGGTCCAGGTCCAAACAAACATACCTGGGGTGCTGCATTGTTGTCCAAGTTCCCAATTATTCAATCCACTCATCATTTGTTACCATCTCCAGTTGGTGAATTGGCACCTGCCATTCATGCTACTTTAGACTGTTATGGTGAACTTGTTGACGTTGTTGTTTTCCATTCTGGCCAAGAAGAAGATGTCGAAGATCGTAGATTGCAAAGTTTAGGGGTCGCTGAGATCATGGGCTCTAGTGACAGACCAATGATATTATTGAGTTATCTAGTGACGAATCCATTAGAAGGTAACTATAACACATACGTGAGCGAGACTTCAGGAATGCATGATATTGATGCTACCGACGATGATAGATGGTGTGAATACGTCTTGTACAAGAAATTGAAGAGAACAGGTTATGCCAGAATCAGTAGAGGTACTATTACAGATACCGAAGTTCAAGTTGGTAAATTTGTTGTGCCGGAAGGTACTGATAATTATAATGAGGAATATTCTCAAGAAAGAATTGAAGAGTCTGATGTTCCAGAAGATATGAGATTCCCTGACATGTTCTATGGTGATGGTGTTAGAGAACATAGATTCCATGTGTTTGATGAACCTAGATACTTTGCTTGATGAGCAAAGTTTCTGCTCATAAAATGCCCTCTCCCTGTATACAAGTCAAACAGGAGTTCAATAGATTCCTTTCATAGTAGATATACCTATATATATTAATAGCACGACACAACCCTTTGTAATTTTCACTCCACTGTTTCGACAGTACAAGCAAAAATGATAAGGACCCTCAGGTTCTAAGTCAGCCCGATTGGGATAATTGGACGATTTCAATTTTTATTTTTTTGGAGGTTTCTCAGTGTGCGGCTCGTCTTCAGCCAGCCATCTTTTCTTACATTCTTTTTGATACCTTGTAGAACTTCCTGAACCAGCCATTCTGAATAGAAAATGGTGACGGGTAATAACAGTTATGAATGATCCAGAGAAATCGGATTGAAATGATGATGCTGCACTTCTGCACTTCTCTCAATTCTTTGAATTGGTTTGAATTCCTTACTTCTTCTTGAGATCACATAGTTATATGCTCGTGTTGAAAACAACACTCTACAGCTTAGTAACTACAGAATATCTAAACTACTAACGATATAGTATTTTCTAATAAATGACAAGACAGCATAGAAAAACATATACAGAATCATTTACCGGATCTCAAATGCAATTCCAGTATCCATCAACCGAAGAATTGCAGCTCAATCCTAAGGACCTCATTGGATCAAATTCTGAGATTGTATCACAAGAATCGCAATTAATAAACACCTCTTTAGATCTAAATGTCAATTACAGCGATGAAACTATACCATCGCAAGTTTTAATGAATTTCCCTGTAATCCAAGCAAACTCCAGCGGTTCAAACGATGATCCATATTATGACGCTGATGATAATTCCAGTGTAGCTTCTTCCCAATATAAAGGCGCCACGAAACACCAAGAACAACAAGTACTAATGCAACAAAAGTCAGAAGAACAGAAATCATCGAAAATACAGAAACAGTTTAATCCATTTGATACAGATGATCTTGATAAAGACTCAGTTTACGAAGATACCAATGCCCGCAACACCATTTTCGGCTCGTTTTCTGTCTCAGGGTATGATAACCCATATATGAAGCACCATTCATCGATTTCGAGAACAATATCAGTGAAAGAAAGTGCCACGGAACGTCATGAGAAGAGATTATCAATTTTTACAAATTGGGGGATCAATGACGATTTGAATCATAATAAAAGAAACAGCGAAGTTCTAGAAAATCTGATCAACAATAATTCATCAGCAACTTCAGTTCCAAACCCTGAAACTTACGAAGAAGAGATCGAAAGCTTACGTTCAAGAGATCTCATAGATAAGAATAACAATCTAACAGACGTTCAAAAAGCAATAGTTCCGTATTCGGGAATGCCATTGAGATCTAATTCTCTTAGAAGAAGAGTCACCACTGCATCAAGGTCTCTGCAAAGATTAAAGTCTGTGAAAGAATCAAGTGAAGATTCATCTCATAGCATATCAACAATGAGCAAGAGAATCGAGCCAGTTACGTCCAACAGCTCATCATTGAAAAGATCAAATGCAACGAGAAGAAAGGTCGGATGGCTATCCAATATATTATTACTATTCAAGAAATTAAAGTCTAAAATGGCAAAGAAATGGAGAATGATTTTGAGCAAAAGTAAATCATCAAAGCCGAAAACTGTTAGAAATCCAAAGGTCAGTGAACCAGCTCTTATTCGCTTACCTTCTCAAAGCAAGAAACAACATAACTATTACCAATTAGCAAGATCAACTTCGTTCATTGTCCCACCACCAAATTCATCACCAAGGTCATCTCCAAAGACAGACGTACCTCCAGTTCCTTTAGCTGCTAAGCCTGTTGACCCTGAATCGGAAGCAACCGATAATGCTGATTCTCAAGAAGGCAATACTTCAAATTCCACCCCAAACAAGGGCACTGATAGGGTCCTTGAATTATGGAACCACTATTTGAAGACTGTGATTAGCAATAGAATTCAAATAAAGCTTGAAATTGATAATAGTCTTGCAATTCACGCTCCGAAGAGATCTAGACAACTACAAACTGCAGGTTCTCAAATGTATTTACCAAAACAAATGCCACATATTTCCGGACCTATTATCCACTCCAAACGTGAGAGTATATTTGATGAAATTCTTACAGATTACGTATCTACTTCTGACCAAGAAAGTGAATTCAGTACATCAAATAGTACCTTTGATAACAATTCTTCAATTTCTTCAGCTGGTTCACTTGACATTCCAGTCATAAGCATTATTCAAGATACTCCTAATTTAGTGTCAAAACAGCCAACTTTACTGAGACCTGACTATCAGATTCAACACCAGCAGCAGCCACTGCCACCGTCACAAGAGCAGGTAATAGAGCAAAGCCAACCAACTTCTCCAATATCTGCACAGTTCGGAACGAATGAACGTACTCAAAGAGACTCTATTTTCAGCTTTGGTGAATCATTGCCAGCAATAATTATTGGAGATCAACAAAAAACTGTCCCTAGCCCTCAACAAAAACGATCATCTTTTTCCAAGACATCGATGATGAAAGACCAAACCAATTTGGACTTCCTCATGGAAACATCAAGTGAAACAAGCTCTCAAAGGGAATATTCCCCTCAGAACTCCAAAGAAAGAAATTATGATAGTTTTTCCTTCCAATATTCTCTGATTTCAGGGTATTCTGAAAATTCAGGTGTCTACGAGACTGTAAATCCAGACTTCCATGATCGTTCAAACGAGTCTTCAATAGATTTACACTACAGCTATAGCAACGACCCACATTATCAGTACCAACGGCAGTTACAACAGGAATCACAGCAAGAAGCAGATCTAAAAGTGGGTAATAAGTTTGGGGGTTCAATAGTGAGTACGGGCAGCTTTGAATTGGCTAACAGTACTACTGTCTCCGGGGGTAAAGGTAAGCCAAGCAATAGACTAATGAAGCAATTGGAAAGATACATGGGCGTCAATAAGAAGGCTGTTTCAAAAGTTAAGTGATGAATCAAACTAACACTATGTAATTCTATTCGTATTCGCTTTTCGTCCAAAGCTTTGTATAGTTCAAGTACGCTGTTGCATAGGTAGAACAGACGTGTATAGGTCATATATTCGACAAGTGTAGTAAGTGGCCTTTTACTTGCTGGTATATAAGAATTCTTAGTATTGAAACAAATTTCTAATCCAAGAAGTCCAAAACGACTAAAGCATAAATACAAACAGAGCTTTCGTTAAACCCTTCTTTTCGCAGCAAATCAATGCTTATTGGTATATTCGAGCCAAAATCACCGATGCCCTAAAAATTCCCAGTAACATTGTCCTTAAACTTTAACTTTCACAAGCACAACAGAATATCACTCTAACAAATCATTATAACTCAGACCTGACAGCAACATCACATTGCAACTAGGCTAAGCAAACTCTGCACCAAAAAATGCCTGCCATTTCATTTTCGGGTCAACCTCATTGGATACATTAATACAATCAATCAGGGATCCTATGATCGAGATCTACGCTCAGGTAGAGGAAACAAGACTAGGGGATACAAGTCGCATAGAGGTCGCGAAGCGTTGAAAATTACTGATACCCTAAGTTATTCTTAATGTGAATACAACAACAGTGACGAGCTGAAAGTTAGCAATGTTTGAAGTTGTATGATTGACATCATATTAGAACTGATATATGTGAGCTCAGTGCTAGAGCCTATAGAAATATCTGAAAGTTTTCACCTTACTAAGAGACCAATTACTTGTAAATTACCTTTTAACTTTTCGAGGCTTCCGATTTGTTCAAATTGCTGGCCGCGGAGGAAGGATATAACGGAGACATCTTCGGAGATTTTAAATGGCAATGAGTGGGATCTCTGAAAACTTAGACAGGCTACTAATAACTAACGGAATAATCGAAGTGTATTCTTCTGCCAATTGCCATTCAAATAGTATAATAGCAACTTTTGTAGTAGCGCAATGCAACATAAACGCATGAACAGTATACAGCCTCTTGCTTAGCCAAGTCTACGTGAAAAAATTCTTAGGAATTGCCAATACAATTTGTATATTCTGTTTGCCCATATCTCTGGGGTTAGTTAAAAGGGATTGGAATAAGGGATTGGAATAAGGGTTTTCAAATCGTTCTTGGATAGCAGCATACTCGTATAAACTGTAATCAATTCTTTTGCAGTGATTCTGATTTGGGAATCTAAAGGTTGTCAGTCTATTTATTAAGTATCAGAATACAATGGTCAAAAAAGCCACACATGCTTAAATCAAGTCAACAAAACTTTTCTGAGAGATTCCACTTACTGATCCTACCAGATAAGTTTCCTGTTTGTAAAGGTTTACTTTTTCTCTCTGTTTTTCCCCTACGACTTGTCTGCCTATCTAGAGGTCCAGCCAGCTTTCCTCATTCTTTGACTAATTATGCAGGCTTTCTCTCACTTGGACATATCGAAGCTGTGTATGTTCGGTATGACGGTGTTTTCATGATTTTATTACACAAAAAGGCCGTCTTGAATACCTCCATTCTGATCTCATAATCTAACAATTTTCGGACCAAACACACGAGTTTCTTAACCCAAAACAAGAACCAATAATTTACTAATGATATCGAATGATAGCTGTTCTGTTTAACGGAAAATTCCTCAAATCTCAAGAATATTGGTTCAGAACAGAAGAAAAAAAGGACTTGGGTATACTTCACCATACGAGACTAAAACAATAAACAGATTTGACAGTGACGAACTACATTCCAATTCAATGAAATTACTCGGTTTAGGTAAAAAGTACACAATTGATTTTAACTGTGGATTACTGTTATTCATCGTAAGGTTATGGGGTTAATACAAGTGGCGATCTTTTCGGCTTTGCAGATGCGTGGTGGTCAACTTTTACAATTCTCCTGCGCTTATTGGACCCTGTATCCCTGGAGTAGTTATCAAATCTTGCGAGTGCGTATATTTATAGCTGATTGAGACGCAATCTAAGTAATTGAATGTGAAATATAGCTCCAGAAGCAGATTTTTCAAGAAATACAGACATCTTACCAGTTGGTTATAAATTCTTTTAAGACACGAACTTAAGTGTGCAATATATAAACCACAATCCTGATAACAAGGGGCACTTCATATGTTTCCTACTGGGAGAGTGAGACGTGCTGCCAAACCACGTAGTATTTTAATTGGGCCGCACGAATTAAGCTTCCCCTGAGAGCTGATTCGTAGGACATAGAGAAAAGAAGCATTCGTAGGATGATAATTGGTTCACTGAAATATAGTTGACTTTCAAGGAGGCCGGTAACATGTTCGCAGGCTACTTACCAGCATTACCACCCTTTCATAATCACACAGACAGTCAGTATTAAGCATTAGGTGATACGTGTAATTCAATTTCTTTCCTTACTGAAAAACTTATCAGTGTAGATAAAATATCGATATATCTAGTGAAACTGCAGCATCTTCATATATACTTCTTATCACCGATTACTGCCAAGAGACTATATGGGATCACGTGTTTAGGACCTTCAGGTGGGCATTCCGTAGAGAAGCAAGTAGGCAAAAATCGTTGAATCCCTGTATTTTGAGGAAGGTTAAACCAATATCTTAAAAGAAAATCAGCTCTAGGCTTACTAGATAGAGAAAGAGAGAGGCTTCGATTGGTGAAATGAGCCAATAGATCTCGAAGTTATTTAAACTTTTTTAAAGTTTTACGCCCCTTTCTCGCAATTAAAGCGGACAATATTTCAGCGCCGCATTCCTCCTCTTCTGTCCTGTTATTACAGACCTATCCGTTGACCTTTCAGCGTAACAACTGTCCTTTCAAGAATACTACGGTACCAATGTATCAATGAATCCAAGACTCACTCAGACAATTCGCAAGGTAAAAAGACATAGCTGTTATAGATATAAAAAACGTGGGTAGTTACTTCAAATTAAACGTTAAACAGGGATTCTCAAAACGGTATGGGAAACCCTTGGACGTTATCTGATGGCATCTATATCCCGATAATCGAGGCGAAAAGAAATGCATATTTTCGAGTACATGCATAAAAAAAAGTTATCTCTGCAATCAATTCAACAGACACACTCTTATGGTAGTTTTAAGAAATAGTGCGCTCGTTAACTGTGGGATTTTTGGAAGTAATCTAAAAAATCATTGATATATAAGTATCACAGAACATCCACTTGCCGAAATATTATCTTCAGTACCTTAGAAGGGACTTCTTTAAAGCTTGTTTGTGTCATTTTTTCCCCTTCTATTTAGTATGCCCAAATTGGTAAAATGAGATTCTTTACATTACAACTGACTAGTATATTTGCCTTATGCCAAGTTACCCTTGCTGACAAGTGGCACGTGTATTCACATGCTGAATACGATGTTATGGCATGTAAGATTGCGGTTCAGAAATACGGTACTTGGTGTTCAAGTGCATCATTAACAAAAGGTTACAAATGTGCTTGCAAAACCAAACCTGAATTAGGTTCATGGTTAGACTGTATTCACAGCCTTTCATCAGATATTGAAAAAGCTCAAGACATTGTCATTGATTACTGTGCTGAAGTTAACGTTACTTTGACGACTTCCAATTTAGAAGCTGCATACAAAAATGCAACCAATTATATCGTTGATTACACTACAGTTAATGGATATAATGCTACTGAATTGATTGACTATCCAATTAAGGGAGGGAAGATTCCAAGCCTGGCTAAGAGATATGCTGTGGGCTATAAAAATAGATATGGTAATGTGACTACATCCCACTACTTAGGTATTGCCCTACTATCAGCCTGGGGTGCATTGATGCTTGTTTGTGGTTTAGCAAACTGGACTCAAAGATTATTCCCATCAGTTGCCAGAAAGTTTACCGGCCCGTTCGTCAATGCTTATAGAAGATATTTCACAATGCCAGCCTTCTTCAAAAGGCATCATGTTGAAAACTTTGGTTTGTTCGGGTTCATTCCAGACAGATTTGAAGCTATTGTCATTACAATCTTCCTAGTGTACTGCGGTTTAGCCAGTGGTATCTTAGGGTTCCATTACCAAAAAGGCGATCCAGTTTTTCTTATGCGTTCAACTGGTCTTTCAAGATACATTGGGGATAGATCTTGTATTTTAGCATCTTATATTATGCCACTGATGTTTATTTTTCCAGGCAGAAACAACTTTTTACAATACTTGACAAGATGGAAATACTCTAGATTCGTCACTTTCCATAAATGGGTTGCGAGAATCTTCTTCCTTGAAATTTTATTGCATTCTGTGGCTATGATTATTCAATCAGGTGCTTTGGGTAAATGGCACTCTAGATTACTCACAAACTGGTTCAGAGAAGGTTTCACTGCTTTAGTTGCTTCTATTATTATTGTTGCATTAGCTGGCTACACCTTTAGAAGTCGATACTACGAGTTTTTCCTAATTTCTCACATTATTTTAATTGCAATGTTCTTGTATACCACCTGGTTACATGCTGGATCTCAAGGTTACGAAACTTACTCTCAGGCTGCTGCCGCCGTTTGGTGTTTTGATAGATTTATCAGACTGGTGAGACTGGCTTTATTCGGTATTAGAACTGCCAGATGTGAAATCCTTTCAGAAGAAGGTACTATCAAACTATCAATTCCATTCCCAAAAAGTTACTGGAAACCTTACCCGGGTGCTCACGGTTTTGTTCACTTCATTACACCAGCAACTTTCTGGCAATCACATCCGTTCACGTTGATCGAATCTATTACAGACAAGGACCACATTCACTTCTACTGTAAAGTTAAGGGCGGTGTTACTAGAGCTCTTCATGAAAGGATTAACAAAGAAGATAAGAGTGTTTTCAATATCAAAGTTATGGTCGAAGGTCCATATGGTGAACAATCGCCATACCAAAACTACGATAAGGCTGTTCTGATCGCGGGTGGTAATGGCATCCCAGGTCCATTCTCATATGCATTGGACCTAGTTTCCAAAGACGTTAAGACTGAAGTTAAGCTGTACTGGGCCGTCAGAGAATACCACGTTTTGAACTGGTTTAAGGAAGAATTGGCACAGTTTAAAGGCACGAAATGTAAACCAATCATTTATGTTTCTAACCCGGACTCTCAAATCACTGATGTTGATTTCAACTTATCTTCAGCTAGTTCGGCTGACAATTCATCTTCTGAAGAAAAGGTGACGGATTCTACTGATGAAAAGACAGTTGAAAACTTACAAGAACTATTCGACTTTGTCGAATTCAGATCCGGTAGAATTGACATTGAACAATTGATCAAAGATGAAATCTCTGAATCTTCAGGGTCAATAGCATTCGGTGCCTGTGCCCATCCAAACATGGTTGATCATCTCAGAGCTGCTATCGCTCAAAGTTTAAATACACACAGCAGTAGAATTGACTATTACGAAGAAATGCAAACCTGGTAACAGTATCATTTAAAACATTCTATTTGCTTCTTGTTGAATTGCGCAGTTCAAATATTCTATATATATACGTTAATGTTTACAATTTAGGCTCACCTTAATATATTCAAATCGTGCTACTCAGTACATTTTTTCTAATAAGACAAGTTTTCTTCTATTCGTGAAAAGTAGATAGCTGTGTAAAAATAAAGAGAGTGTCATCATATATCAAAAACAAAAAAAATACGGAAACAAGTGTACTTGGATGCTAAAAACAAAAACGGAAATCATATAGACTCAATCCTCAAATCTATCAATTGAAGAGGCTCTTGGCCTTGAACGCCCTCTATTCCTATCATTTCTTGAAAACAGTGGCGAAGTGGGAACGAATTGAAGATATCCATGATCAGCTTCCTCTTCCTCAATTAGTTGATCAGGGAAAACCTGGTCAGTTAGATTGCCACGCAACTTTTGATCTTCTTCCAAAATCTCAAATAACCCTTTGAAATTGCCAGCACCGAAACCATTATGATTGTGTCTTTGAATGATTTCAAAAAATATGGTTGGTCTATCGAACAACGGACGAGTGAAGAGTTGTAATAAATAACCATTTTCATCAAAGTCAACTAGTAAGCCCATCTCCTTAATTTTGTCCATTGATTCTTTGAATTCTGGATGCTTGGTATTTTTTAATTTAGCTTTCAAATTGTCATAGTATTTATCGGGGACTGTAATGAAATCAACACCACGCTTCTTCATCTTACCGACAGTCGAAATGATATCGTCAACTTTCAAAGCAATGTGCTGAACTCCGGAACTACCGTAGTATTCCAAAAATTCTTCTATTTGCGATGTTTTCAACCCTACCGCAGGTTCGTTGATAGGCATTTTGATTTGTTCAGAAGGTGATGCCATGACAGTCGACTTCAAAGCAGAATACTCGGTGTAAACTTGCTTCTCATCAACCGACCAGAACTTATGGAAATTGAACATTCTTTCGTAAAACTCACAAATTTTTGTCATCTTGTTCCAACCCATGTTTTGAACACAGTGATCGATACAATCCATTTCAACATCATCTTCATCATCGTCTTCTTCTTCATCCATTTCATAAGCACCGGGTAAAAACCCAGAATAATTGGAGCGGTCCACTAATGTATGGATGGTATCATCGGCAGCACGGAGTTTGGCCAAAGTTATAGAACCACGTTGATCTTTGAAAGTAATTGGATCCATGATGATAGTTGCACCTTTAGCAGCGGCTCGTGAGAAAACCAACTCAACGTCTCTGACTTGGAAGGCTACGTCTTTAACAGAATCACCATGAGTAGCGATATGTTCATGAATTTCTTGCATAGTAATACAGTCGTCAAACTTCACAGTTGACTTTAAAGGTTGTAAACAACTCATGAACTGAATAATAACATTTCCGTTTTTAACAACCCTACAGTTGAACGTTTTAGAACCAGTCTCCAAACCCATATGACAATACGGCTTAAAACCAAAGGTTTTAATAAAGTGGGCTGCTGTAATGTTGGCAGAGCTGACGTAAAATGTAACATGGTCATAACCCCCAAACATTCTTAATTCGGTTTGGGATTCATCGTCGAATTGGCCTTGCTTGTCTTGTTCATTTGCGCCAAGCGCTGTTGAAGGAATTTGTCCACGTTCAAGTGATAAGGTTTCAAAGTTTTCCATTTTTGTATGTGTGTATTTTTTTAAATGTATATAATGTATATGTTAGCAAATATATAGTTTACAAATAATGTAACTACTAATTAATAGGATTATCTCCTCTCTGAGTAGGAATGAAGCAAACCATAATGCCAAACAAAACAAAAAGGGAGCTCCTTTTTTAATCAAGGTCCTCTTTTCTATCATAGCGCGCCATACACTGTTAGATTTCTGCCAAACTTAAGCAACTCACCTCTCGGACCAGACTCCTGACACCGTTATACCAATACCAAGCAATTTGGTAGAGGTATTTTCACATGCTCAATAATCTAAACAAGTTTCTCTGAGTATATAAACCCCTCCTGCTGCTCCCCTCTTTGCCAGTAACTATATAGTAACTATGATCAAATTCACTTAGTTTTATGTTACCGCTTTGCGATCTACACGGGGTTAAAACTGAAAATAGATATGGGTAAACGGAGCGTCAACAGATAACATTTCTGGCCAGAAAGGAGTATCTTACATATCTCAAGAATTTCAACCCATAATATTCTCTTAAAGAAAATAACTCATCATATATGCAACAATCTATGACACTACGATTTACATATGCCATATGAAGTAGTGGCCGGGTATATGGTGTATCTATCATTTCACGGTTACAAATTTGATCCTTACTACCATGATATGAGTGTCAGTTTATTTAGTACTTGGTAAGCGTTTTTAGTGCAGGATCGATGCGGAATATTATCTAACCCTTTAGTCATCATTTCCACTTGATCTTGAGACTAAATGAGGAGATTTATATTAAATGCGATGCCTTTCGCATGCACGAACACATTTTCCGAAGGTTCAGGAATTTGAGCTCCGTCATGCTTACTCAGTTGTTGTCTGTCAACAATCCGACGAGCGGATTATATTAGGACCACAGAAAAGTTCTCAATAATAATGCCCAAATATAGATATACACATACACATAAACATACAGTACAGAAAAAAGCTGATCTCCATTAAATAAATGTATGACATCGTAAACGATTGCATATAAGAAAATCTGTCAAAACTAAGTCCCATCAGACTCCGTTGAGATTTCAATTGGAACAATTCAGCATTTATTTAAACAATAACCAACTGAATAATCCGGCAATAAGCGCTGCTGCTATAATTGAAAAGTCAGCAGCTATTCCTGTTTCTGTGGATGATTCTTGTTTTTGGTGATTGTTGGAATTTTGTTAGGTTCCTCTAAATTTGTTGTTGTTGGATCTGGTTGTTTGACTGCATTTGACGTGGCATTAATTTCGTTTAAGATCCAACATTCAACAAAACGGCTATAGTTGCCCTTCAGACACCGATATAACACCACTTAATGTGAATTGAATCCAGATTTTCCAAAATAAAACGTCTAATTTATCTACAACTCGATACATACATATCCAACACTTTACTAACTTGGTATGTACATACTCTATCTTACTACACTATAAGAGCTCAAAAATTTAGTTGCTCAACAGCAACCTATGCATATACACATTCCTTTATTTCTTTTCTTGAGGTCAGGATTCAGGGCTTCGCAAGCGGCGCTTTCCTCATCGGGGCCCGAGTCTACGAGTTTTCATCCTTATTTGGATTCTGTTCTTTTTTTTGCAAATAGTCTGTTCTACATTTAATTTATTGTCACTGTTTCAATTTATGTACTAAACGAACGGCATACATAATCCCTTACATACAACATTTAAATGGAAATCCTATGTATCTTGCAAAATCTTATATATGTATTGTATATGCTTTATGTATTCCACCCCCTAAGTAAGTATACTATGACTTTTTGTGTACCCCTCTCATTCTCTATTCTCCACTTTCAGTAGGATATTTTCTAGTCCTTTTGATATTACTGCTTATCTGCATTAATATTGCATTCAGTATAAATACCAATTACTTTGCCTTAAAAAAATAAACTGCTCTTGGGATTTCGTTTCCCTTTAGCCATAATTTGGTTTTGCCTTAATTTACATATGATAGCCTAATTGAAATCAAAATTTATATCATAACAACAAAATGTCCGCTGCTGTTACTCAATTAATCAAAACTTACACAGACAATGCTGCTGACGGTACTGGTATCGTTAAGTTACTTGACATAACTAAAAGCCTATTGCACTTTAAATCCAATTCTGATATTCCACAGAATTTAATTGACTACGTTCAAGGTTTACAACAGTCTCAATTTGGTGATTATCCAACTTCAACTGATGTCGCTCCAAGTGCTGTTTTTGTAGCCCTTTTTGCGATCTTTTCATTAGCTCACTCAGCTATTTTTGCTGTGAATTGGTCGAGAAGACATAGATTCTTTTTATCTCTAGCTTTTGCCTTTTACTGTCTCTTAAGATGGTTAGGGTTTGCCTTGAGAATCGTGTGGGCTAAAGATATCTTAAAATTACATGTTGGTATTGCTTCTGAAGTTTTATTAATTCTTCCAACCGTTTTCATTGCATCATTTAATTTGGTTTTGGCTCAAAGAATCTTTACCTGGAAGCACCCAGTCGGCGGTAACACCAAGTTTTTCTGGTACTTGATGCTAGTTTTATACTCTGTTGTTGTCGGTGTTGTGGTCATGACAATTGTTGCTGGTGTTGTTCCATACTTGTACTTGTTGAGCCAATCACATTATGACATGTGTCGTAATGTAGTTAAAGTTACTTCAATTTTAATTACTTTATACTCATTACTTGCAATCATTTTAGTTTTATTGGCATTTGTTTACCCATCATCATCAAATGACAAGTCTGCTTTGATTTACCAACCATTCTGGATTGAATCTTTTGGTCCAACTTATTTTGTCAAGAAAAATTCTGTTTTGAATGGTCAATCATTGTTTGTTCAAAAACATGGATTAGAAACTAGTCTTACCGCAAGAAGAACCATTGTCAGTGGTGGTTCTCACTACAATACAAACAATGAAGGTGAGTTATCTGGTGAGTTGAACGAATTTGAAACTTCTGGTCCTTCAAAATTCTCATTAAAACACAATAACTCGATATTAATCATTGCTATCACTTCAGTCTTCGTGTTTATTGGTGCTTTATTCAGATGTATTACTTTATTCTTGGATACTACTAAAAACACCCAAAGTTGGATTTGTAAGCCTGTTGTTATGTACGTTTTGTGGGGAGCTTTAGAAACCATTGTTAACTTATTGTATCTCATTGGCAGGGTTGATCTAAGATTCTACAGACCGGATGCTATTTCGGCAAAGAACTTTACTGAGGCAAATACTAACGAAGGCTCAGTTGAAGAGGCCAAGGAAATTTCGACTGTTGGTTCTGCTGAAGGTCACAGCAATTAGTTTACTTTCTTTCTTTGTTTTATTTTGGATTGCTGCATGACAGTGGTTTACTAATTACACTACTGAAGTTGGTTTTCATGGTTGGCTGTACTTTCACTACTTGCTTATTCAATACCTTATATTGGTTTTACTCCAGCTAATATCCCTTGATTTACAATATTTATAATATGCGCTAATGTATGTGTTTTTGTATTTTTTCTTTCCCTTTTCTTAGTCATATATCTACAAATTACTGTATACTTTTTAATTTAAATCCAATGCGTTGCTTAATTTATCACATGGATCTCAAATATCACATGCAACTGAAGATTATACACCCCCAAGGGTCATCGAAGTTTGCTTAGATGCATGGATGATCTTATACACTATAGATGTTTTATAATATACGGCTTAAGGCACAGGATAAGACACAAGATGTAACAATGAGGCTACTTAAAACCCGTAGTATCGGCAAAATTCAGTCAGTCGCCTGTAACAAATCGGGCTCCTCTTCTCAACTGCTGCATGCGCAAAATGCAACAAACAAAATAATATAAATAAAATGTGGGGAAGAAAAATCCGAACTTCGTTGGCATACAAAAATCAGTCATTCTATACCCTTACAGCCGACAGGCCACATAGTAAGTTGGCTCTGATAACAATTGTTAATCGGCTTTTAATAGAAACCGAGTTGAAGTGAAGTGAACAGATGTTGAGGATTACAGTACTGAACTGACACTCTGAATATATTTATAAGCTGGTTTATACCTGTTTCGGAAGATTCGGCTGTATCCTTAAGCGTTGCTTTTATCAGTTTTGATGTCACCGCCACATCTGTCAATCTAAGCCTCAACACTACGGTGCACCAGCCTCACATATTTATAGCAATGAAGAGGAACACTAGTAATCATGATCACTTATACTGTTCCTTTCCCTTCCAAAACGAATCAACTTGCTTTGTTCAACAAACATAATCAATGAGAAAAAGGGGTAATCAAGTAAATATGGATCGCACTAAACTTTCAAACAAGTTGAATTTGTTCTGTTTTACGTTCAATTGCCAAAAATCCACTCCATTAAACAGCCAGTTTGCCAATGAATTATCGAACATCGACTTGAATTATTCTGATGATGGTAATAATGCTGAAGACGAAGAAGGAATGCCCGAAATCTTGGTTTTCGGGTTCCAAGAGTTATCGACTTTACTGGATGGCACGAATGCAAACGTTATAAATCGAAAACTTATAAGTTTATCACAATTGATAAATAATTCATTATCGAATAAATTTGGAATAGATTTCCAAACCATTTCAATAAACCATTTCGGATCTGTCGGATTGATAATCACTTCACCATATAAATCTAGGTTTAAAGCAGTTTTGAAATCCATTGATCCTCCATTGGGCTACCTTCTAACAAGCACAAAAGGCGCCACTGGATTAAGAGTTTCGTATCAGCAACCTACAGAGCCTACTCCAGTGGAACTCACATTTGTAGTTGCACATTTAAACGCAAACGAAGGTTTGAAGTACCTGTTAAGACGCAACATTGATACAAAATCAATTTTCCAAGGAATGAAATTTAATGACAATTGGGGGGTTTTGAAACCAGAAACACATTGCTTTGTAATGGGCGATTTGAACTATAGGGCGATTGGTGTCAATAATTTTAATGGTGGAAGTGTTGGCGATGCTGCAGAGCCCTTGATTAATACAAATAATGAGTTTGATTTTAATAAGGATGAATTAGACATAATGAGAAGAAAAGGGGATGTATTTTGGGGGTTTGACGAGGCTAAGATTACTTTCAAACCAACTTATAAATTCAGAGTGGGTACAAATACATACAATGATAAGAGAACTCCATCTTGGTGTGACAGAATATTATATCTAAAGTATGGTTATCAAACAGAGTTTGGTGTCATTGATAGAGATGAAAATGGACTCGACAACGTTTTGGACTATAATTCTGTACCGAATTTGAAGATTTCAGATCATATTCCTGTCTATCTGAAGATCAAAGTTCCTTATAAGCCCCCACCTTCAATTATTAATAGTAAAGGTTATTTGATTGATGCTTTTACAAATTTGGCTGTTAATGACTTGTATTTGAAGCCATTAAAGACTTGGGACTATCTAAGACTAATGGGAATTTATGTGGATGATGTATTGGGGTTCGCTTTATTCCTGGGTTGCACTAACAAAGGAAGATTGATTTTTTTCATCTTATTATCTTTGATTTTTATAATAGCTAAATATTTTTATTTCTGAATAAAAGCGGGGAAAATGGGGATTATATATGCATAACTAACTGACAAGGGAAGCAAAAAAGGAAAGACTTTGTAAATAAAGATACAACAACTAGAACAAACAATGATACATAAGCATAAACGAAGAAAACAACAAGAGCTTTTTTACTGTTAGCCGAATAATCAACCAGAAAAAAATATCTGTAATCAGATGAGAATTAATTTATACAGTTTCACACACAACTTTTAGAAATAGAATAGAGGCGAGGTGAAAGAATATACATAGGGACAACTGGTCCTTTTTCTTCTAATAAGTGTCTTTTTATAGAGATAAACACTCAGCTAGAGAAAATCACCACCCAGCAAAGCACACAAGTATCTGTTTATTTAGAGCCCCCAGAATATTTAGTCTTTCCCAAGTCAAATGGCAAGTACTTATACTTCATCATATGTTGAATTTGTCTTCTCATAGTCAACGTGAACAAAATGATAAAGTACATTAATAAAATCGGCCAAAAGACAGGGATATCACAAAATGGTAGAACTGAGCAAAACAACGAAATAATAGTGGCATTTGTAGCTTTTAGCCAGAATCTGAACTCAGGCAACCTTCTAATAAATGGTTTGAATTCATCGTCTTCTTCGGTCATCTTGGATGTACCTTCTTCAATTGATTCATTCTCAAGTTCTTGCTCTAAAGATGGATCGAATTTAGGGGTTAGGAACTGTAAAAACATATTCAACAAGTAAATAGCCCATGTGTAACAAACAATGTACCAACCTTCAGTCCAGACAATACGGACCATAAATATACCAATCATTAAGAAGGTAGCGACCCATCTTCTAATAGCATGGGGGGTTATGATATCAAGGTATCTTTGATACGTGTTCTTCAATTTTGAAAGTTGGATTTCGAACTTTTCTTGAATTGAATCCATGGTTGTATATTTTTCGATCGGGTGGTATAAGATCAAGACAATTGGAAGTGTAAATCGACCAAACAGAAGTACACAAATAGGTGTCGTTTATCAAACTAATACACATACATACTCTCATTCAGTCAAAAATTAATAAAGTGATTTGATTCCTATACCAAGAATTATTCTTCTGGTGTAGAGGTGACGGGTTTTTATTATTGAAGACATTGTCGTTGTGATACAAAATTATCTATGTCATAAGCATTATTGGGAGATTCTGTAGAAGGCACTACCTTCTGAGTATTTTGTATTCTGTGGTTACAAAGAGACTAAATTCACTGTAATATTGTTTATCACCAAATGTCGAACTTAATTGCAACAATGTAATATTAATCTAAGGTGTAACTTGTAATGTAATAACTAATATGTAAGCTACTATACAGAAATAGTGTATTGTAATAAGTAATAAGTAAGTAATTGTATGCCGCAAGTGCGAAGAATGCGTCAACAACATGTAATAACTGAAGCATAAAGGTATATGCTGTCTAGGTCTTCGTAAAGTCTTCAGGGCAGTAGTTTTTGAAATAAAATAAAATGGACACACTTTTTCTGAGAAAGTTATAACCTGTAATCTACCTACAGTTGCTTTATTACATATTTGATTCTTTCCTCTTTAACCCAAACCAAACTGCAATGCATCCTTTATTGTTTGATCAATTACTGTTGGGATCAATCAATGGCCATTCCCCTCAAGATCTTCTTAAAGTCCACTGTGAATCAAAATATGGGAAATTGAACAACTTAGACCCGTTGCGAACCCAGATCCGGTTTCCCACCAAATCTCATATGGCCTCAGTGAATTCGCTATCATTAGAAAGACAGACAAATAGATACATGCTATCCGGTGGTGGTGAATCTTCTGTTAAACTATGGGATTTACAACAAGAGCCAAATAATAAATCAGATAAAGGTGAAGAGCAGCCCCAGTATGAACCTGTTTATACGGTACCCCCCAAATCTGCACACAGGTTCGGAATAACGCATTTGAAATGGTGGCCCGACAACGGTATGTGGTTATCGTCTTCCTACGATTTTACTTTGAAGTTGTTCGATTCTACAACTATGAGTGAAGTTCACTCTTTTGATTTAGGTTCGAGAGTGTTAAACTTTGATTTTGGATCATCCGGCACTCAGTCATTAGTTGGATGTTGCATTGATGGTGGCATCGGTGGGATTCGATTGCTGGATTTACGCACTTTAGCCGACGCTCACACACTTGGTGGAGGAGGTAAGTTACAAGGAGGGTATGGCCACATGCTAAGCTGCTGCTGGTCTCCAACAAACTCAAATTTGGTCGTTGGTGGTAGTCAAGATGGATATTGTATCGGATGGGATATCAGACGATCTGATGGGTGTGTTTTCAAGTTAGATAACAATTTAACTGTAAATAATTATAGAAATAATGATATGCAGTTGCAATTCCATGATAATATACCTAAAGCCCACAATGGAGGTATCAATTCGGTTATGTTTAACGATTTAGGTACGGAGATTGTTAGCTTAGGCAACGATGAAAAAATCAGAGTTTGGGACTTGACCGCTGCTAATAAACCGTTGAATAAGTCCATAAATTTCGGCCCATTAATTAGAAACAAGTATAAGCAGCATATAACAATGTGCCTAAGCCCAACTAATGAGACTGATCTACAATATCTATGGGTTCCTTCTGATAACGGTGAAATGTTGATATATAGGGTTAATGATGGTAAACTGATAGCAAGGTTGAATAAAAGGGGACAAGGAAACCAACATGGTAGAACTACAACTATTGTTTATTCCCAAGAATGTTCAATTCAGTATTATAGTGGAGCTATTGATGGGTCTATTTCGATATGGGGTTACGATGATAGTGAACAACGAACACTAGATGATGAAGACGTTGTATTTGACAATGGAGTTGACTACAAGGAAGATGATCCGGGACTTATTATTCACAATGAAAGACGAGATATTTTAGACCGAATCAAGGATGAGATGGATGCAAATGAAGTGAAAAGGACTACCCTATGATATTTCCCTTACGGTGTTTTATAGGATTGAGTATATTATTATGTAGTTGAAAATCAAATATATCCATATCCCTGTACAACAATAAAATAAAACCTTTGTTTGAATTAGTCCTGCGCACGTCCTTTCTAACAAAAATTTGTACCTGATGGATGGAAATTTTACCTACCACCAAAAATGATAAACCTTCAATCCCAAGACAACCAAAGGGAACGATTGTTTGTTATCAATTAGACGAAAGAGAACAAGGCAATAAGAAAGAGTGCTTGCAGTAGGTAATTTATAAACTTTTCCTAACATTTACCAACAAGCTGGACGTCATGATCAAACTACAAGTGCACCTTATTCCTCCCAGCACCTACTCAAGACCTCTCAACACCAGCCTACCAAATGGTGGTATTCAACACCAACAGCATCCTCAACCGCTGCAATTGCAACGACAACAACAGCAGACACTTGGGCAACACCAAGGGACTCCATACTACTCTAATTCAACTTTAAATGGTTCAAGCACTCCAATTGGAGGTGGATTGTTGATGGGACAAGGAGTTGGACCTTATCCACCATCTCCGTACTACCTTCAGAATGTCAAGTATTCAACAGACAGTTCAATTAAAAAGTTTTTGCATATCACGAATGCTTCAAACACCATGCAGGATGTCTGTCTTGAAATTCAAGAAAGATTTTTAAGATTGTACCCAGATGAAGAACCACTAAGTATTTTGAAAATACAAGATAAAGACGAATTTGACTTAGACCCCACATATACAGCCGGGATGGTGTTTGACACCAGCAATATTGCTTTGGTTATCCTCGAGAATGAGTTTAGTCAGTCTCAAGACGCAACTTCAGTGTCTAATGCTTTTAATACCAGCAATAACAGTAGTTTACTGAAATCGTTATCAGGTAAGCGTCGCTTGGATAATGACTTGAACAATGTTGTTAAAAAGGCAAGAACAGGCAGAGACTCAGCCAATTCAGCCAACTCATCGTATTCATCATCTTCTATTTGGATGAAAGCTCCAATTTCTTCGTCCACCACTGGTCTGTCTGCAAGAAAGCATCCTCTACAACATGAACATGCTGAAACTGACGGTAATGAGCCAAGTCTGGCTTTACCAGCACCAGAGGATTCTGATCTCAATAATACTGTCATAATGAAGCCAAAGAAGACTACAAGTCCCAAAATGGTATCACCAATCATTGCCAAAGGGTCACCAAGGAGAATCACATCGGGAATGCTAACGTCAAATAAACAACCAGACTTATCAAAGCATATTGACGAATCTGATACCGCGAATACTAGCCAGCAGGATAATTTCAATGTTTTAAACGATAGTGATGATTACCACAGTGACTCAAACAACAACGCAATTGCCAATGCATCCCATGTTATTAAAACACCATCGGCTAACCAAGTTATCAACGTTAAGAAAAGAGCCAGTGTTCCTACAAAGGCTGATGTTATGAGTAGAAAAGCATCTACTCCATCAGCTAAGCAAGCTGCTTTGAAAACTCCGTCCAATATCACCTCGTTCAATACCACAATTTCTTCCACTGTTGCTCAAACTCCGTCACCAGCTAACCCTCCTGCCCAATACAAGGCCACAGAAGCTGCTCCTTCCAAACCAGCTTTAGTCGCAGCAGAAGAAGAATCACCGGTCGATGAAAATGTAAAAGCAATACAAGTAACTGAAGATGCAGCACCAACCCCTAAGGCTAAAGTTACTTCAAAAGCGACATTCGGTAAAGCTGCCAAAGCTAAAGCTACTCCAAAAGCTGTCACGACTGTAACTGAAACTCCAATGAATACTACTGCTCCAGCCGAAACTCCAAAGGCTACTCCAGTCACAGTTGCAAAGAAAGCCTCTAGTGAAGCTTTAAATCCTGTGGCAGCTCCAGAGGCACCTCAGAGTACGACCACAAAGGAAGCAGAAAAACCCACTCCAAAGACAGCAACGAGGACTTCCAAAACGGCTGCAAAGACAACAAAGACAACTAAGGCAGCAAAGGCCACAAAGGCCACAAAAGCTAGTTCTACTGCCACTACTCCTGCCTCATCGCAGCCCATTCAAGCTGACGCTATAGAAACACCGATCAAGGTTGTTGAGGCACCAAATAAAGCCGAAGTTAAGTCAGCTCCTATACCAAAATCTCCACAAGTCAACGTGGCACTAACAGAAGTGTCATCCATAGATGATTCAGTAGCGGCTCCGGCTACCACGCAAGCTCAACCGCCTGCTGAGACAATTGTCACACCATCCATAGAAACTCTAGCTAAAGTGCCAGCTACTAAAACTCCAACTAAAACGAGAATTAAGACATCTTCTCAGCCTAAAGCTATCCCAGACAAACAAGCTCAGAAAAAGCAAGCTGCCAAAGCTACCCTGAATGATGATCTAATACCTGCACCTGCTACTGTGATCAATGTTCCACTTGGAAGACCATTGGCCGTTGACACTCCTGCTTCACAGAGCTCTTATAGTGTTCCGGTTGTTAACTCGACAGCGGCTTCTGTCATCTCAAAGTCACCCCCCATGATTGAGATCCTTTCTTCTGAGGACTCTGAAATGGGGGATGCACCACCTCCTCCTCCGACCAGCGAATCTAAGACAGCAACAGTGACTACAAGGAAAAGGGCAGCCACCGCAACAACTGCCGCTAGATCAAAGTCAAAAAGCGCCTTCTCTGACAGCGAAACCGATTCCAGTGATGACGATTCAGAAGGCGAAAAGTCCGATATGTCAAAGGAGTTAAATTTAGATCACGGTACGTATTCTAAAGAGGACGTGATGAGCATGCTAAGAAAAGGAACTGTTGGCCGCGGAAAAAAAACGGTTGCTGATAATAAGGCAGTTAGAAAGGAAGAGATTAGTGCTGATGTCAACCTAGAAAATGTTCTCAGTGATAAAAGAAGACGTGCAGCAGCTACCGCTGCTGCCGCAGTTCTTACCCATAAAACGGTTATTAAGCCTTCTCCTAAACCGATTTCTAAACCTGCTCCCAAACCTGTTCCCAAACCACAAGTCAGAAAGCCACAATCCGATTCTGAAGTCGACTCAGATTCAGATTCTGATTCTGAAGATGAATCCGAAAGTGACGACGACGATGACAGTGAGGATGAAGAAGAAGCAGATTCCTCTAAAAGACCAAGAGTTGTCAAGACCCCTATTGCACCTACCAGAACATCAAGAACCTCAAATAAGGACACCCCGTCAGGCAATACAGCAAGTTCAGGAACTACCTCCAATTCGCCTTTATCAGCTAAAACAGCGTCACCTGCAAATACTGTTAAGTCTCCAGTTGCTAAAGTTCCTACAATAACGAACAATTCTGTATTGTTATCGCCATCTAGACCAGCTACGCCAGTTCAACAAATGGACGAACTTAAGTCACCTAATGCTTTGACTCCTTCAAGTATGTCTAGTTTACCAAAATTATCACAATTAATGGAGAGAGGATTACCAGATGTTAGAGATCCTAAACCAAGCAGCATTAAGTCATCTCCAAAAATAAGCATTAAATCATCGCCTTCCTCATCTGAAGAAGAATCTTCGGATGAGGATGACAAGGAAGATGACGATTCCGATGTCGATGACTCTGATGACGACTCTGATGATGACGAGTCTGATGATTCTGATGACGATGATACTCCTGTTTCTGTCAGATCCTTCTTAGACAAAAAGCGTGCGGGTACAATTGTGTCGAAACCTAAGATTAAGAAGCGTGGCAACAATGGGTTTTTGGAGTTAATGAAGGATGCTAGAAAGTAGCGTTCTATCTTTTTTTCATCTTCAGTTTTTCATTATTCATTTCTGAATTGATAATGTAGTCAAACTATGATACGTATTCCAATGTGCTTTCTTGTGTGTCTACTATTTCTAATTGTTTCTTTTGTCCCTTTTTTTAAGGTTTCATTGCTGTATCATGCTGCTTGTCTATTTATTCTTCCATTTTTGTACTGTCTGTTTATGCTCATAATGCATATGTACTAGATTCCATTCATTGCCATCCTTTTTTCTATTTCTTTTGTCAAGTTCTATTTAGTTTCCCTTATTCTTTTCTCATTCTTATTGAATGACTATTTGTTTTAATAATCACTTTTCTCATGTATATTTAATCGAAGATCCTTTTTCACTTATATGCATTTAATATGAGGTACTTTTACTTCGTTTAGCTTATAAAAACCTGACGATACTTTTGGCTATAAATTAAAATTGAAATTGGTAAATAAGTAAGAGGCTGGAGATATTCTTACAGGTTCCCCAAGAAATATAAATAAGACAAAAAAGGCATAAATTAGAGGGTATAAATAGAGAGATAGAATAAATAACTTAGCAATGATAACTAAAGACCTCAAATCAACGACGTTGTTGACCTTCGATGAAACCAAGAGCGTCGTTCTGATCGATTTCACTCACCGTACTGACTTTATTATTGAACATAACTCCGAAATACTTATCGCAAACTTCCAACATTTCTGGTCTAAAAGTAGTACAGATGAATTGTGCATTTTGCGATAATTCATTGATTAGCCTTGAAACCGAACTTCTATACTGAGCATCTAAATTGGCATCGATTTCATCAAACAAGTAGAATGGAGCAGGGTCACATCTTTGAATCGCAAGAATTAAAGCAATTGCACACAAAGATTTTTGGCCACCTGAAAGCTGCTCAATTCTTTGTTGTTCGTTCTTCTTTGAGTTGAAGGAAACAGAAATTGCAATACCAACATATAAATCGATGAGATCCTTGTCTCGTTCGTCGTCCTCGTCGTTTTCATCTCCAACTTCGTCGCTGGTTTGAGCTTGTATTTGTGCTTGTTGTTGGCGGATGTCACGTTTTTGAATGATCAACTTACCCGTACCGGCAGGTACAAGTTTTTCAAAAACCTCTGTGAAACCAATAGACACTTCTTTAAATGTTCTAACGATGGCATCGTCCTTTCGTCTTTCCAGAACGGTAATCAAATCTTCAATGGATTCTTTAGCGTGATCTAGCTCAACTCTTCTTTCGATCAAAGAGTCTCTTTGTTTTGTGAAGTTTAAGAACTGCTCTAAAGCCTTCTTGTTAATGTGACTGTACTTCTTCAAACTTTCAGCAACTTCATTCAACATTTTCAACACCTGGGTAGATGCAACATGTTTGTTTGTCGTGAAAGCCTCTTCAGGTAAAACACCTAACTCTCTAACCTTCTTATTGATTTCATCTCGTCTGTTACCTAACACTATCTTTTTACCGAGTGATTTCTCGGCATTCTTACCATAGTTTTCAAGTCTTCTTAAGATAGATCTTTGAGACTCATTCAACTTTTTCAATTGGTCTTGTTTGCTTTTTATTTGCGAGTTCGTATCTTCAATTTTGGCACGCAGTTCCTCGTTGGCTTCCTCAAACTTGGACTTCAAATTTGTAAATACCTTCAATTGTCTCTTTGCTTCTTGAACTGTGAAAGAATCAGAGTCTTCTTCAGATGCCGTACTCAATTTGACCTTCAGCTGTCGTAATCTTGGATATAGAATCTCATTCAAATCAGATGAAATAGATGATGATTTCAATTCTAGTTCGTTTAATTCTTCAACGATAGCGTTGTATTTACTTTCATATTGAGGAATATCAGCAGTCAACTCATCAACTTGTGATTGCTCTTCTGCTGATAATGCAGAGTCACCAAAGTCTAACAATAATTCGTTGTGATATTCATCGAGTTGCTTTTGAAGAAGGCCGATTGATGCGGTATTTGATTGAATTCTGCTTTCCAAAGAAGTTAATTCTTGAGCGTATCTGGATTTGGAATTCAATAGTTGAGATTTTAATGACAGCAAACTTTCTCTTTCATTGAACTTGACATCTAATTCTTTTCTAAGATCGTTCAAACTTTGGTTAATCTTTGTAATTTCGTCGTCTTTAGCATCGATTTCTAGTTTCAAAGCAGTTAGCTTTTCATTGGTCTTATGGATTTCGGATTTCCATTTAGTTAATGCTTTCAAAGCATCAACTCTTGATTTGTTTTGATCCCTGAAACCACCCGTCAAGACCCCTTTCTTATCACATCTGTCACCATCTAGAGTGATTGCATTTAATTTGCTAGTTCTAGCAATCTGGGCGCCACGCTCTAAAGAAACACAAACGACAGTCTTACCAAAAACTTGCTTAACAACAGGAGCAAGGTAATCTTCAAATGCAATTTTTTTAATCAATGGAACAGAATCGTTACCCTCTGGATAGGTAATGTCAGCGGGGTTAATTCTATTCAAAGGCATGAATGTCACTCTACCAGACTGTTCTCTAATCAATTCGTCCATGATCAATGAAGCAGTTCTATCGGTATCAACAACAATATGGAACAACGAGTTACCACCGACCACTTCGATGGCGGTTTTGTACTTTTCACTAAAATCGATAAGTTCGCCTAAAGTACCATAGACGCCAGTCAACCCTAGCCTGGCAGCAATCTTTTGAGCAGATTCTAAACCTAATGCCATTGATCTGTCCATAGTTTCACTTACATTCTGTTGAGCTATAGACTTCTCATTTTCATAAGATTGGATAATACTGTTTAACTTTGATTCTTCTCTCCATAACTGTTTTCTTTCATCAATAGCGGTATTGTAAGACAATTTAACATCTGACATTTTAGCATTGACCTCGTTCATATTTCCTGTGACTGAACTGTCTTCTTCAAGTTTCGATAGCTGTGATAGTAAATTTTGTGTCTCCGATTCATTTTCGGATTTCAAGTGTTGGAGCTTTGCTAAATCGGCTTTTTTGGCTTCCAATGATTGACCAATACTTTTAATTTCAAAGTTCAACCAATTATCTCTGTCAGCTTGATTACTGAACTGCTGAAACCGGCCTCTCTTAGAAAAAATGGATCTTTGGGTTAGTTTCATTTCGTTCAATTTAGCTTTAGTGGCTGATTCTAATTTGATAGCTTTTTTTAAAGCAGGTTCTATTTGATCGAGTACTTGCTCTTTCAATTTAACTTGTTCTTCTAGGAGTGTTATGGATTCCGAAATTTCAGTTTTCGAAGCACCCCCTTCAACTTCAGTTTCTTTTAGCACTGCTTGGGCTTGGCCAATTTTGGATAAAAGCTCTTGAATCTCTGTATCATTCTCACTTGCATCAATTTCAGATAACTTCTTGCTTGAATTCAATTCTGTTAATTGTGACTCAATTTTCCTAGCCATTTTCTCTCTATCATCCAGCTTTTCAACTAATCCATTTGTATCTTGAACAGCATTTGAATAGTCGTTTTCGATCGCATCAATTTGTTCAGTTAAACTTGTTAATTCTCTGTCAAATAAATTGAATTCCAATACTTTCTTCTTGTTATTTAATGTTTCATACTCTTTTAGATCATTCTTTTCCATATCTAGATCATCTAATCTACTTTGAATATATCTCAACATTTCATCAATCTGTTCTCTTTTCTTATTGGTATTAGTCATTTCTTTCAAAGATTCTTTTAACTTGGTTTCAAAGACTTTAGCACCTGCAACTTCCTTCAACAATGCCAACCTTTCTGAATCTTTGGCATTTGTCAATGATGTGATTCTACCTTGAGGCACTATATAGTATGGATTGGACTTTGAAAAACCTGCAGCTTCCAATAAATTCATGATATCAGACTTAGTTGCACTTTTCGAATCAAGTGAGTAATCATCCTTTTTCATACCAATTGTACGTCTAATTACGATCTCGTCTTTTTCGATAGGGAATCTTTTGTCAGTGTTGTCAAAGACGATTTCAACGTAAGCAGACATAACAGTACCGGATCCTTCGTGGATCAAGGATTGTCTCTCTTCTCTTGACATGTTGGTATACGCATCTGATAGAACAAACCTAATAGCGGCGAAAAAATTGGATTTACCTGAACCGTTACGACCAACAACAACATTGTGCTGCGGTGAGAAGGAATCAATGATAGTAGTGTTTTTGTAGGTTTTAAAACCTTGAATGACAATCTAGAATAATCTTGATATTGTTAGTGTTTACCCTTTGTTGGAGGAGAGGGATTCAAGGTTGTCGAAAATAAAGCTTATACTTACTCGTTTGATATGCATCCTTCGAACCGGCTAGAAGTCAGAATAGTTTTTGTCAAATCTATTGAATCGAATATTATTACTTTAGAAGCTAAAAGGGTCTTATCACTGCGTTTTGTATCTCGCTCAAACAAGAGATTTGAAAGAAACTATAAACCTATAGATTATTTGAAAAGTGCCTCTTTCCATTGTGATGGGTTGACTTACGCGTCGTGTTTGAAGACGCGAAAAGTGACACGGTCTACAAAATGTCAGTCCATTCGATATTCTCTATAGAGAATAATATGAATATTATATGGGATTAAATTTCAATAACTGGCTTATAAGAAACTATATAGGATACTTATGGTTCTCTGTGATATTCACCTTGGACGAATGGCATCTTCGCAACTTCAGCTTCTCTTAGTTTACCTCTGATCTCAATCATAACCTTAGTACCTGTCTTTTGGAATGGTTTATCAATGAAGGCTTGTCCAACATTACCGCCTAAAGTTGGAGATGGGGACCCAGAACAAACGACACCCACTTGCTTACTGGTATCTTCTTTGGAGAAGATCTTGTTACCGTCTCTTGGAGACGGACCCTTGGATCTAATACCAACTCTTTTGAAAGTAACTGTTTTTGGAAATTCTAATTGAGATAGAATCTTGGATGCACCATTGAAAGTTGCAAATTCTGGAGCTCTTCTGGTTTTAGACACTAACCAGTTTAAAGAAGCTTCGATAGGTGTTGTTTGTTCGTTTAATTCATGGCCGTAGAGACACATACCAGCTTCTAATCTTAACGAATCCCTCGCTGCAAGACCAATTGGTTTGACTAATTTCTGTTCCAATAACGCATATGTGAAGTCCTTAGCGACTTTATCATCAGGAATACTGATTTCAAATCCATCCTCACCAGTATAGCCACCTCTTGCAATATGGAATTTTTCATCAGTACCGAATCCTTTCAAATCGATGAATCTGGAATTTCCAAAGTATAAATCATTCAAATTAGAGCCAGTAAACTTGGACATTATTTCTTGAGCTTTAGGACCTTGAATCGCCAACAAAGTACCTTCAAAATTCTCATGGTTGATATTTTGACCTCTCTCAAAGCATTTCAATTCCTCTTTAATGAATTGAATATCTTTGGCTCTACAACCGGCGTTTGTCACAATGTAAAACTGATCTTCTCCATGTTTGGTAATTATACAATCATCAATCACACCTCCTTCATTGTTCAATAACACACTTAACGTAGACTGATAGTTGTTCAAATCTCTTAGATCGGTTGGACAAATCTTTTGCAGGAATTCAGTGGTGTTTGGTCCACCAATCTTATGTTGGAGCATATGGGAAACATCAAAGATACCGCAGTTTGTTCTTGTCCATTTATGTGACTCGATGTGAGATTGATCTTTGTACAAGACAGGCATGGAGTAGCCAGCAAATGGCACCATGGTTGCATTTAGTTCTAAGTGGATGTCATATAGCGGGGTTTTCAATAGCGTTGCTGCTTCAGGGGCAGGAGTAGAGTAAAATCTCTTTGCTGTGTTGAAACCTGATCTTAACATTCTATAGGTGAAGTAATCGTATGTGTGAGGAAAATGAAGCTTTTATTTACGGTTTCAGATGATGAAAGCTAAAGGGAGTTGAACAAAATAAATAAAACGTGGTGATTGTTTGGGATATATATACAGTTATAGATGGTGAAAATTTCAAATGGAGGTCAAATTCAGGAATTTAGAGTCAAACAGGTTCAAAAGTGTGTAAAATGGGTTCAAACTCTGGAGAAGAGTCTTTTTTCCTGAGCGAAGTCAAAAAAGCGACCCTTTATGTTTACCAGAGTCAGCAAGCTTCTCTGCGGAAGAGTCACAGAAGGAAGAAGAGAAGTCAATACTGTTTACATAATACTATAGAGTGATTATCATATAAAGATAAGTCTTGGAAACATAGTATACAAAGTCGTAAAAAGTTTGAGCATGAAGTGTATAGAGTCGTTATAAAGTAATCGAAAGAGGTGAAGCGTTCTGGAAATGCAAGAAAATCAACTAGGAGAAACATAATACCGTAAGTGTAATTATTAAGCCTTAAGAAAGAGAGAAAAGGTTGGAGAGGAATGAACGACACCATCACTCCTCATTGATGGTGTCACTACTGATCTGACCAAAATTATGCGAAGAGGTTGATCCATTAGTTACACTATCAATTAAGGATAACTTAGTAAACAGTCCTTGTGTCTTATCCATAGCAGCATGCATTGTTGGAGATTGGGGTTGGCTGGCTGATGAACCTGTGGATGCAGCGGATGACGATGAATACCTTCTTGATGAACCATTGGAAGAAGGATTTGATTTCAACCCTAATAATCCATTCGTGCCTGACGTAGAAGTCGGCTTCTTTTTCTTCAGTCTGGAACGTAATGGACGAATACCTCTAACGTTACCAAATAGAGACGATTTCTTTGTAACTAGATCCGCTTGTGGGTTGTCATTCAGAGATGATGATGATAGTGAGATTTGTGAGTCGATGCTGTTTCGACTGTTACGGTGACGGAAGTGAGGGCGATGGTGGTTATCAATTGAAAAGGGCAAATTCTGTCTGGAGAATGGATTTAAGGAAGAAGAAGGGGTTGTTCGAATCACACCAGAATGGCCACGGTTAATGAGTAGTTCTGGGTTTGGGATACCACATGGGCCCTTTGACAACATTGGTTGTGATAATGTAGTTGACTGTGAGGAGAGTTCAGGTAGCTTTGGAGAGTTATCGGTTTTCGACTGTAATTTGTCTTGCTCTACTTTCATTTCAATCATTTCTATAAAATTTGAATAAACATTCTCTTGAAGAAGCAGATACACCTGCTTTTTAGCTTTTAATAAAGCACTTGGCTTATGAAATTCGTTCGAAATATCGCCATTTCTGTCTTCATTCAGAATAGCTTCAGTAACTGGATTTGGTAGGTTGATTTGATCGATAGAGTCTTCTTTGATATAATTGTTAATAATCTTATCCCATAATCTAGCTAATTCTTCTTTACAAATTGATTGCTCTTTTGCAGAATCGCTACGTGTTGGTTTACAAGATTTGGCATCATTGAAATCAAAAATTCCACTGGTGGTATGGCCGATTAGATTATTTGGGGATGGTGACGACGATGATGCTGGTTCCAGACAGTTCTTCTTCCTTGGCAAGTTGGACTCTACCTGGTACTGTTGTAAGTTAACAAATGATTCAACGTGAGACATGTTTTGTAAGCTAGTTGTTAGATTGGACGTATCAACATGAGATTGGGAGTCTGAATCAGTGTGATGTTTCTTAATGCCAACATGCTGTATAGGAAGTCCATCATCTTGAGAGCCGCTGTCTCTTTTAGCGGAGCTTTTATCTGTGTTTGTTGGTTTCTCCATTGATATGCTATGAACTTCTGATGGTATACTGCTTCTGCGTATATCATTTATTGTTGGTTTTGGCGTAGCTATTGATGTTGGTGTAGCCTGACCGCTCAGGGACACATTCTTATGTGAACAACTCAAACAGTTGGAATTTTTAGCATATATTTGATTCCATAAGGTTTCGTATCTGTGAATATCAATTAAGAACTCAAGATTTTCGTAGCAATGAGCTTGAAGCACGAACTCTTTGAAGTTTTCTGAGCTGAAGTAATGTTGATAAGGTAAGGTGTCCTTGTTTGTATTTGATTTTAGGCTGCATGATTCAGCACAGTGATCTGGATAACAAGACCTTATCAGTTCTTCAAGAGTTGGAGGTATATAACCTTTATAAGTGGATGATATCATGGTTGGCTGTTGATGTTGCTGTTGATACTGATGTTGATACTGACGTTGATACTGTTGTTGATGTTGTCGTTGTTGTTGTTGATTATGATGATGAGGAGGAGGATGGTTTTGGTGGAGATGTCGACTCTGTGAGGGCAGCTCAGTATCTTTATCTTTCTGCATAGCTATAATATAAATTTATTCGTTTTGGGGTACTTGGAAAATACTTGTGGATAAAAAAAACGTAACACTCATATAATTTATACTAAAGCATATAGACAAGGAGATAAGATGGCAAAAGATGGTAAATTAAATATATTTCTTTGGGGGCTATATTAGAAACGTATTTTCAGAGTTGTAATTGGGTTAGAAATTGTGAAGCCAACGTTAAAACTGACTCAAAGCTTGAATAATAAGAATATTTCAAGATATATAACGAATAGAGAGGGCGCGTTAAAAAGTAGTGTTCGCCCTTTTGTACGTTTCTGTACGTAACAAAGTGTGATGACGTGATCTGAGTCTAAAATTTCAAAGATTATATTATATATACATATATTAGTATATAGTAGATGTTGTTTTAGGAAGATGAAATCATGGAAGAACAGGGAAAGATGGAAATCATATTAGAAACAATATCCTATAAGGTAGACAGATAAATCTGACCATTTTTGGTTGTGGTTACATTGTTTGACAGCAATGGAAGAAGGTTAAGGTTTTATTAGGGAACAATTGGCAACGTACGATGGGGGAACGGTTACAGGGCAATAGGTGTGCATTTTGTGGATGTGAGTCGTGGGCGGCGGGGAGAAAACCAACAGGCAAGGGGCGCCCAGTGAACAGGACCGTTTGTGTCCCCTGACTCCAGACCCCACCAGGACACAGGGTCTCTGCATAATGCTGTCGGGATCAACTTTGAAATCCAACAGGAACCAAATATGGCCAAGCATCACTCACACACTCTCTCTCCCGCAACAGGATCCAACTGAATCTGAAGGTGGTAGAATCTAGTTGTTGCTCAAAGCCTGCACTTTATATTTTCTAACAACTGTACTCTTAACCGAGGATACAGTGAGACATCAAGCCAATGTGCATAGTGTAAGTGGGGATGCGGGCGGTTCCGCACAATACCTAGTGCTGCTTTTGGGACGCCGGAATTGTACATTTAGCAATTCAGTGACCGAGCAGGCATGCTGTTGAGTACATGACTATACGTCACAAAGGATGAATCGTACCATAATTAATTTATTTTAATTAATTTCCAATGCGATGACGCTTCGTGTCTTCAATCAATGATAGCCGTTTCCCTTCCCGTTGCTTTTATACCAATGCGTCGGTTCATTTTTCCTTTTGTTTGATAAGAGCCTTTAGGCATGGTACTCTGCCTCTATGTAAAGACCAATTCATCCGATGGTTGATTGGTTTTAACCATATATACCACAGTATTTTTTAAACTTTAATCCCTTGATACCCGACTTGAACCAGGGAGAGCAATTTTACATCTGTAGGGTACCAAAAGACGATTGATAGATCGTGCAGCAACATGGTATCTCAGCCAACTTAGTCTCTGGTTGTGGCCTCAAAATATTCAAAGATTGAGCTGATTAAGATCATTAAATTAGAGTGACTAAACGGTGTGCAAATATAGGCATTCCAAAACTATGATATCGATTGGGCTTTAATTTTACTTCTGGATATAAGTACTACTACCCTTTAAAAGATCTATGTGCAGTCCTTAATAAAGATCTTAATTCTATAATCGATATAATTTACTTGAAATAGTTGTGAAATTCTTATGTTATTGTTATTCCCTGCAACTTAATATCACAACTAGTAGGTTTGCCTGTTCTACCAGGTGTTAAATTGTATACAAAAGTTGATACCGTTATAGAAGGTTTGATTTATACACTATGGGCGAGAGGTTTGGTCTAATTGAGTACTCTCGGTATTATTGAGCATAAATGCGCGCTTAACATTATCAAGTGCAGGTTTTGATCAACCGCTTAGCTCCTTTCAACATAAACTTTATCTCTTGTTTATGCAGTCCCTGCAAACATGTCTAATACTCTCCCACTTCTAGTCCACCGCCGGGATCCGCTACTATAGTTATAGCGCACCTGTCTAACAAAAACCAGCCACCTTTTGGCGAAGCCAACTATTGGAGATTCAAAAGACACTCGTTCTGTTACTACTGGTGTGACCACTTCCCCGTTTGGTGGTTGGAGGCATTTTTTGGAGTCCACAGGCCATCTACGAAGCTGGCTCCAGATCGATTCCAGATGTGTTCCTGGTGAATAGCAAAGAAAGAAAGATTGCCAATTACACCTGGCCCCGATTTCAGCAAAGACACAAGAAGCTTTCGGTGTGAATTGAATCAGACGATGTAAATTTGAAGGGGAATAATGAAAATCATGATAAACAAAGAGAGATAAAGTTAAAGCAGGTCGATTTAAAGGGACTGAATGGAACGAAGTGGGTAAGAAGAAAAGAGAGGTGAAGAAATAGTCGGAAAATTAAATTTCGATTTATGTTGAGAAAAAATGATTAGAATAATGGATATTTTATTATCTCTTGGCGGCTAAATAGACCACCGTATTGTAAAGGTTTAAACTATTTGAAAGATAAATTCTGTGAACCTAAGTAAAATTTAAGATAAATAAAGGAAAACTTGGGGCAAGAATGGCTATTGCAGAAATGATAGTAATTGTTGGTGTATTTATGATTTGTTTATATTTGTTAGTTAGAACTGTGTGATAGATTGGAATTACAAAGTGTGAAAGATTGTACAATACTGTACTGTAGGGGGCATTAGTGCAGGCAGGAAGAATAGCCCTGAAATAATTTCTCTGTAATGGGTACAAAATGGCGTGTAGGTATGAGCTGCACTGCACATCTTTGTTATAAGAAGAACTAAACAGAATATTGGAGGTCTCGCCTTTTGAGGAGGCCAACCAGATGAGATTCGATAAGCGGTAGGAAGATAGGGAAAAGAGGAAAAATCTGGGGCAGTTTTCAATGCCGGTGTGTGCGTGCAAGGAAGTTCTAGCTCCACTTAGGAGACGGCGGCTGCAACCGAAATGGGCTGGGTTTAACTGGGGTTTTGACACAATTATGCTTCATCCTGCTCTTTTAATCCCATTTTATCTTCTCATTTCTTCTTATAAATTACTTGCTATCAGTTTAAAAATCGTCCACAATATTCTGACACTAATTTTGGTACTCTTATAGCAGATAAACGAAAGACTAAACATCAACTGAGTCAAGTTTTGTTCTTTTACTCCTACTAAAGTTGAGGCTTTCAAATTTCAGATGGGTGACTCTACAGCAGATAATGCATCTGTGACGGGCTCGCCATCTGATGATGCTAATAATATTAAATCGGATACTAATGCTATACATTCTTCTGAGGTAGCAAGCGAAGAAGAGCAAGGGAATGATAACAAGAAGCTCATTTCCACTCCAAAACTTGAACCAATTTTAATCATAGAACCAAAGACACCAACCGATTCATCACTTGACTCCATAAAGACATCATTATCACTTTCATCCCCCCCTTTAACACCACCCAGAAGAATAATGAGTAGATTAACTCCGGTGGGGAAATTCAGTCCTAAGAAGAGAGCTAATTCCACCGATGATGATTTGCGTGCTCATGAACTTAGGAGACTGAATCTGATCAATAGTACAGTGAATAGAGTTGTAACGCATACGAATTCAATAAAATCTAAAGTTAAAACATATAATCATCTAAAACAGTTAAAAAAGGAAAAGATGCAAAAAAAATTCGAAAAGGCCTTCAGAAATAGAGATATTTATATTCAACATAAGAAGCTAATCGCTACAAATACTATTAAATCGATATCTTCATCCTCAGCCTCAATATCGTCTATTGATACTAGAATTCTGGGTCCATTTAATGAGGATGTAAAAAATGATAGACCTAAGTCCTCTATATCGGAAACGTCTTCGAATGCTGATGTGATTGAATTCAAATTTTCCAGTTCTCTTTCAAGCTTGAGGAATTTGAAATTAAATGACTTATTCTCTAATATCGAAGGAACTATCCGAAGCGTCAAAGTATCTTCAGCGTATTCCTTTATCAAAAGAAAAGATGTCGCAAATTTAATATCCGATCTATTCGTTGATTTCAAATTAAAAGAATCTGAAAACTTGAAAAATGTGAATATTTCAGTTGCTGTTAGGTTTTTTCTTTTTAGTTTTGTTCTTTTGATCGAAAAAGAATGGTTCTTGAAATCTGGTCGTACGCCTTTATACAAGATTAATTTAGAAGGAACGCCGCATGAATGCTTTATTAAATCTATGGAAGATTTTCCAAATCTGCAGCAATACCATCTGGATGATAACTATTATAATCATATTGTGGATACATTATTAGTCGAATCGTTGAATCTTTGGAAATGCTTATCAGAGTTTGTTAAATCGAATGGTGACTTGCAGTACCAAGCCAAGTTTTGTCAACTATTTAATGAAGGGTTCTATCCTAGTTTTCTTGTTTTTAAACATAACCATTGGTTCAGAAGTTTAGTTAAGATAACCGCCGGTGATTCTTATTTGACAGCCTATATGTCATTCATCAAAACAATGCAAAACACTACAACACCTAATATCAATCTCGATAGCCAGTATTCTTCCGTTCAGCAACTAAGCAAAAGATACATGAAACAAAATCAAATTGCTATTGATCAATTGAAGGAAAATAAATCCACGAATATAGACTTACAGCAATTGGAGAAATGGGAGACTGGACTTTTCAACTCATATAAACAAAAAATTCTATCTGGTAAGCTAGATACAGAGAATCCAATGATTTCTTCAAAATCCAGTTGTTCACCATCATTGACTTCTGGAATTGGTAACAGGGTTTTCAGTAAACCTACATCATTAGTTCCTCCATCGTTTTCAGTGGAAGATTGGAGAAGAATTTTGCTGAAGATCTTTCTTGAATTCAAGCAATACCAGAGATCAACACTTGCACTAACTTTGAGATCGGGTCAATCGCCATTTAGAGCCAAAAAGTCAGACGCTTCTCCTCAATTTGAACAATTCATTAAATTCCATTATCAACCCGATATAGAGAGTATCAGAACCTGGTTGGGTATAAGAACCTATTCTGAAGGCTGCATAGAGGCTATCGAAAGACTGTCATATTTGAACAATGTTGATGAGATGATGGTGGATATAGTTCAAATGGTGGAACGTTGCTTGTATGCCTTGTATATCGTCGTGCAAGATGCCTCTAGCAAAGTTAGTTTAGTTTTCTTATCAACGCATCCACATAGAGAAGCTAATTCAAAAACAATTAGCTTCTTATCTGATTCCGTCCTGGTTTTAAACAAACTGCAATCTGGTAGATTATCACAGAGAAATTATTTCAAAATTACTTTGGATTTGCTATCAATTGAGATTCCTGGGTTTTTAAGAAAAGAAGCAGATGTACTACTTGATAGGTTGGATTTTATTGACCTTGCATTCGTTCAAAAATTTGTTGAATTGATCAAGGATTGTATGATTTTGGGTATCAATAATTGCATATCTACATCGGTTAGTCATTTGGGTGATAACATCATTGAGTTTGAAAGAGAGATGTTTTGTGCAACTATGCCAAGTTCAAATGTTTCTTTGAACTTGCGTTTTCCAAACTTATTTGGTATGATGATGACACAGATGGCAATCATTGATCAAGGTGATTTGAATTTCCATCCTGTGACTGGTTACAAATACTTCAATAATTTATTTGTAAATTTTGTTTGCTCCAGTAGTACTACTAAGAAATTTGATATGCCTGAGTTTTTACAAGTTTTTTCAGTTCAAATATCTCAAATTGCTAAATCTGTTAGATCTGTGGTTACGCTGCAAAGTATCGGTGTGATTTTAGGAAATTATCATAATGAAAATTCTATCAGGATACCGAATGGAATACCACGTGATAAATTGATAAATAAGACACAATTAAATTTAATCAGTTTCGTTTATTTCTTAATTGAGCTAGAAGGCTTCATAACTGCCTATTTTAACCGCTGTGAGTCAAATAAATTTGACACTAATTTCAAAGAACAGGTGTACAAGATTCTATCTAATAATGCAAAGGAAAAGTTGCTACAAATGGGATTCTCATTAGACCAAAGCAATGAGATAGTTGACATTAATTTTGATTTGAAAACTGTTGATCATTTAATTCAGCAAGCTGAGAAGGTCAATATCGGTTCATCGTCAATTAACTCGCTAAAGACAATATATATTGATGCCGTAATCGATATTCTCATTAATGAAATGCATGACAAGACGCTGATTCCAGCGAATGGCTGTGATGCCCCTGTTTCTGATAGCGATATATTTCAATTCGATGTTGATACTCAAAAGTCTATGGTGCATAAATTGAGTGTTTCCTATGGAAAGTTTTACAAGCATGAGTTTATTAGGTCTCAGTTAAAGAAAATCGTTAGTGATTATTATGAGGTTTTCAATGCGTGCTTCGAGTTATATTCGGAGATGCTTTCAGAGTCTTTGTATGAGTTTGTGGATATGGTTGGTGGTGGTAGTTTTCATTGAAGCCTAAGCCACATTTGGGTAGTTGTTTGAATCGTTGGCTGATTCAATTGACAGGGTTTAGTCCGAAATTTGGGTATTATAGGTATTATAGTAGGGTTTTTAGAGGACAATCATTTAGCTTTTTCTTTTTATTTAATATTTTACTTCCAATTATTATTATTTTTTGTATACATATCATGAATTATACTTGCAAAACGCTAATAACATCATAGGTTTCAAGTAGACAAAAATCAATAACACAAATCATAAACCAATTGTAAACTTATTGTTAGCTCTAGTTTGCCTTCCACGTTTCTCTGTCTTTTACAGCACTTGTAATGTGTAGAAGGCCAGCCCAAAGCGTGCTGATGATCCTAGATCCAAATTGAATTTCTTGCATCCAGGAATTGGGAGAAAGGGAGAGATAGCTTCAGCAGGAATCTTTCAGAAAAAGCCGTTGGGTGCCCCAAAAAAGTACTCAATAGTATGGAAAGCTGTGATCTTCCAACTTCTAGCTTGTCAGAGCATATGCCGATTGAGAGCATAGAACCAAAGAGATTCTTCCAAAGTAAACATATGCATTGGAAATCATATTGAATTTAGAAAGCCATCTAGTTTACACAATGATGTGTGTGCAGCTTATGTTGGAGTGAAAAACGTAATCTATAAAGAAACTGCAAGTAACCTTATCTTGGAGCTAGGTGGTTTTAGTACTATGGAACATAGAATCTTATGCCTGCATTATTTTGGAGGTCCGATTTGAGCCATTTGTCAAATTAATCCCTGTTTTCCATGTCAGATACAGTTTATTTTCAAATGGAAGCTGAGAGCCGGGCTTCAAAATGAATAGCATACGCTTGATCAGCATAAGTTGCTGCAAATGAAGTATGACCCATAAAGCCTCATATGGTTCAATAAAAAACTTATGATTATAAGGTATCATCCTCTTATTGAAGGCGTGCACCTGCGTTGTTAGAGACAGGAGACGTCGCGCGCATTCTAGGCAAGAAAGTGAGAGTTCTTTGAAAGCTTGAAAATAAATGCATGACTTCTTATAATCACTATGATTGATAATATTATTGTTCCATACTACTCAAATCATTCTGTAATGAGCTTAAAAAATTCTTAGCTCTTATTCAAGAATATATGCCATCAAGAAAGAGGGGGGTTTCGAACTTTTTTCTGGTAGTCTTCTGAAGTATAGTGCACCGCGCAATGCAGTGTGACGGGCGATATATGAACAGAACGTTTGACTTCTACTCCAGAAATTTAAGAACCTGAGTTATTACCACAGCCTTAAAGGGGTCATGTATTGATACTATGCATTTTTGAGTTTCGTTTCATGTGCATGATAATTGTATAGGCGTTTGCGCATAGAGAAGGGCATGCATATGTTATTGAGGATTGAGGACTTGCTGTACGATTGACAATAGCATTTGATGTGCGATAGATATCGTATTACTTATATTTATAAAACTAAACCAATTCCAAATTGCATCCACTCCGTCTTCCAAGTAATTTCTAGTTACCCAGCTGAAAGCTCCTGAAGTAGCAGCAACATGTACATGTGATACGCTTACATTTCAAAAAATACTGGTTTATGTATCCCGCTCACCGCCCACTAGTGCAGTTTAACACTCGAAATGTAACTCCCTAAAAGTATCTTATATGAAGCTTTCTGTTCATATTCTAGAAGTAAGGCCAAATCTTCTGATTCCTGAAGAAGGAAACAATAAGGCATTCCAGTCAACCGTTACTGCTTTGGTTATCTCTACTCTTGTTTTGAATTAGCGGTGAGTACATTCTATATGTACATTATTTTGAGTTCCAAATGCCAATCTTTATCCTATTTTGAGTTTGAACAGCCAATCGAGATGACTTGTCTGGCTAATAGAACATAGGTTCTGAAATTCACATAAAAGATATTTGGAGGAGTTTAATTCTCTTGGTTTATAATTCTCTTGGCGCCTTCATCAATCTGCAATTGGATATCTAGATAGCAGGTATCGTATCTCCTAAGAAGTAGACTCTGTTATGCCAACGTACTCGTAAAGTAGCTCAAATCAGATTCGTTTCAAATGTTGCCAATTATTCCAAGGCCTAACTGGTGGAGTCCATCAAATTGTCAGAAGACGGGTGCGGATTAAAGAAGCGGGTGCTCTACAGTAAATTCCACCAGCCGCTTCTTGTTTATGCAAGCCCCTGCATGCAGTGTCATAAGGAAACATTGAACATATATGCTTAGGCAGGAGGGAGCAAATCACCCAGGAAAAAGAAACGTAGATGCCTATTTGCGAAGGTCGTTGGAATCCTATGCCATGTCAAACCTCCAATCGCAACACATCTTCTGGGAAAAGATAATTTGAGTTAAGATTCGTAAGCTAAAGGGTAAATAAACTTTTTGAGAATCAGAAGGGAATATAGCAAATGAAGTATTTAGAGGCACCCTGTTCTAAATGACGACCCGTTCAAAGTGGGATAGATCTGTTTTGAGCTATGTCTTTTTTTGATCTTTGGTCAGAAATAACATGGGCAACCTTCGTTACACAACTTTATATTAGCGTTGACAAACTATCTACCTTATTTGTACAGGAAACCAGTCCGTCTTTAAATATGAAATATGAATTGTTTCTATGTAGTTTCTGTTCTAAAGATCATAGATTGCGGTGGGGGTCTTCCGCCATTGTCTGTATCTGATTCCAGAAGCAATGCAATTGAGGTAAGCATACTAGTACACTTTATATAGAGGACGTAGGAAAGCTTAGAAGCTCAATTTTAACAAAATCCTATACAGCGTCATTATATTATTCCATTCATGAGCAAGATATCTTTCATCTGTTTTCATCTCAAGTAATAGTGATTGAATTTGTGATAAATGTAGCCTCATAAGAAACCCTTCCATTTCTCATGATATTTTCTTCCGCATCTTGGCTGCTCGTGCCTTACAATTATTATGATTGTATAAAACGCTGCCAACTCCAAAGAATTATCTATTAAAATGTGAATGCTGCTGCTGGATCATAATCATAAGCCTATTAGAGTACGGAGAATCCAAATCCATGCCTGGCTCGGCTGAATGATAAAATATATAGCAGAAAGCTAAAAGTGTTCAAGATAGCAATCTGGTCCCATATTTTCTGAATTGAATTGAATTATAGGTATACGCATTGGAGAAATTGAACAAGAGCTATCTACATTGCTTATTGTTTTGCTTGTTGTAGAAAAAGGTCTTAGATTGGCCTGATTTACAATGGTTAGGAGACCTATGCAAGTCAACCATCTCAATAACTTCATGATATTTCAATTTCTTCAATATGTATTAAATCAATAGAATAGTAAATGGTTGCATAATGCATGGCACAAAGGCTTCATGCCTATGGGTTGTGAATTTATAATTAATAAGAAGGATTTTCTATATACACATTTTGGTGTGGTAATATGCCCTGGCAAGCTTTGGCGTCGCACAATCGGCCACTATCAATTACAACGTGTAGCCAAATATGAAGAACAAATTATGTGCGGCGCCTTAAAATAACTGCATTCTTCTAAAATTCTGAGGTTCCTGAAATTCAATACAATCTACATTGTGCATACATCAAAGGAAAGCAAAAAATTGTTTGGGTCTGGGCCTGCAAGTTTAAAACCTTTGTTTACCTATTTAGAAGCACAATCTACTTGGTTGTGCTCTGAAATATCCACTTTTAATACTTTTAAATAGTTAAAAAATTAAAAGCTACTAAACTCTTCCATGTATTTCTATTCGGGAAACTATACTTTCTAAGCTGAGCAGCTTTAAACTGCTTTCAGAAACAAGAACAAAGACCAGGGTCTTGAGAACAATGTATTTTGGCGTAACGGTGGTAATGATCTGCGAAGGTGCATATGAATAGGTTAATGTTTTTCTCTATATTCATAAAGTTCTAGTGAAAAAGTTTGTTGCCAATCCAGAAACAAAGACCATTTTGGTCAAGTAAAGCAAGCAATCGAAGTATTTTTTATGTTCTTGATTTTGTTCTTAGAAGATTTTGCGTACCTACAACATTCGGCAATCTTTACATATCAGTAATTCGTATGGCTTCTATGCCAAGGATTAAAAAGATTCCAGATACGTTCCGTGTTTGAAAGATAGATTAAGTGAGGCTTATATTCAAGAGCCTGGGAGAGTCGAGGAAGCTCTATAATCTATTGTGTGCTTTTTGCACGTCGAAAGCGTTTGTTGAGACAATATGATACGCATAAGTAAACTTGCCCAAGTGGTGTCTGTATACTTTGCCCCTTTTAAATCAAACTTATTTCGCGAGTTAGCAGTTTCCATGCATGGAATATCCGGTTTATTGTTTGCTGCATAAAACTATAAAATTTCTTTTGCAGGGGTGCCAGTAGGCACAGCCAGGTTCAGTTATATTTCGTCGCTGACAAGGTGATGATTTGCTTTGCGAACCTAAGCAATCTTTTACCTGGAATAACAAGATATTGTGTGAAAAACACCAGCTCTGCCCCTTCAGCTCAGTCTATACATTTTTGTGAAGTAATTTGCGCCTGCAAATACGGTTAAGAAGTAGCTAAAGTGGCAAAATTGCTTTATCAACCATAAAAGTACTGGTCACTTTCTGTTGATTTAATAGTTTAAAAGTGTTGGGGTCACGTAAAATTATGAATTTGAGAAATCAAATTTACTATTCGTATATTTATAAAGTGTTCTCCTGAACATATATGTAATGAAAGACTAGTGGAGTGAAATGCTTCTGAAGTATATAAACTAATGTCCCTCATCATGAAATCGTAAAAGAAAAGCATAAAACGTAAGTAATAAAAAAATGAAAACATAAATACTTTAAACAGTTCTAATAATTAAAAGCAAATAACACCATAAAAAGAAAATGGTTCAAATCCCTAAAAATATCCTGCTCCTAAGTCTGATACAGTAGATTCACGCAGCAAATAATAAACTGTCAGGGTGGCAAATCAATAACAAAGCCAAAAAAGAAAAACAAAACAGAAATGCACAGTTTTGAACTGAATAATAACCCTAATCTTCTATTTTATAATCAACCACACCCCTTAATATTTTGATAGTACCATATATTTCATGCCTCATTTCGTCGTGATTGAAAAGATTGTTCTTTGATCTGTTTCTGCGTTCGCTTCCTGGAGTTGGCCACCTACAACGAATGGATAATCTTGAACACTCTGTGCATTGTGGTCGGGTTTCACAGCACTTCTTTTTTCGTTGTCTGCAAGTCAAGCAACCATTCCTTGATCTTCTTGTCTTGCTTGTAGTGGAGCTAGTAGTTGATGATACGCTTGACCTTCTTCTGCCTTTTGTAGAACTTCTTGGCGAGTTAATCAAATTTGGTGAGCAAGATTTCTGGCTTTTAGGATCTATGCTAGATTTTGCGGTTTGAGCTGGAATATTTCTGTATTTTAGTTCCATGTTGTGGCAAGATTCGTTGACGCTTGTTAATGGGTTGGTATTTGAAGGTGAAAAAGTTTGGTATCCCACGCTGGCTCTTCGTCTCATTTCATTCGAAGAATAAATTGATCCAGAAGGATAATTCGCTCTATCAGGATAAGCTGAATGGTATGTAGGACTAGGAGAAAAATTGCCTACTATATTTTCGGGTTGTTGATTATAACTGTAGTTCCCATTGATGTGCAGAGGAGCTCCTGAAGCCGGGGCATTTTGGTAACCGTTTGGGATCAAAGAAAATTGAGGTATCAGCGGATTTCCATTATTATTTTCATATACATTTGGGATAGGCTGTCCAGTTTGATTTGGAACAAAACCTGGTTGATTCGGACCTACATATTGCTGTGGAGAATATTGGGCAGGAGCGAATCCGTTGAAATTTAAAGCTTTTCTGTTGTTGTCATTATGATTGTTGTTAAACTTGGAGGAATCTGAATTTTCCATTTGGTTTAGTTCTGTGGATATATAGACAGGCAATTTTCAAAGGCTATAGCGCTATTGGCTGAAGTGCTGTAAGGATAAAGAAATTTGAGATGGAATTTTAGGTAAGGACGTAATTAAAGATCAGATTTATTCGGTACTGAAATTAAGGATGTTGAGACACAAAAAGAAAATAAGAGAGAAGCATGTTCATTTATATATCACATCAAACGAAGATTGTGTGCGCAATATGCCGGATGTGTTGGTGATCTATACATATTCTTGTACATGGCGGAGAGCGTTCCATGTGTGGGCTGGCAAATTTCGTTAAGTAACCTTAGTAATATTTTGAGGGGGCGCTGTTTAGACGATTATTTTGTGCGGCGAGTATGCATCTCCACTTGCAGGGTTGCGCTTATGCATGTAGCATGCCGCAGTATGCCTTGGAGGAGGAAAACAGAAAGTTGATCGCCTCACTCTATCTTCAGTTTATGCGGATGGACTATTAAGCTACTGTTTTGCACGGTCTTGTTTTTGTCTCCATGCATGTTCCTGAGCAAATGGAAAGGAGGAGCATAGATAAAACAGTTGCATTTGGCGTCTTATAGCAGCGGAGTTGGAGCAGACGGGACGGGATGATCACCCCAAAATGGTGCAATTGCTTTCGGTCTCACACTCCTCAATCAAGTTGAGATGAAACGCCTAATAATGCCTATCGCTCAGAAAAAGGAACTTATTTTCTTACTATCTATAGCATTTACTGTGAACTGAGGTATATGGTTGGATAGCATAAAGTATATCTCATGTATATACAAGTTCATTGTCCAACAAGCTTTAGGCTTTGGTAAAGAAGGATTTTTTTGGCATGTGATGACCCTTTAGGTTTGTAGCAGAGGTGCCCCCTGGTTATATGCTTACTTCAAGTCTATTTCGTACATTTGCAGGCAAGGTGACTGATTGGAAACGTAAGAAATGTGCGTTGCTATGTACAATTGTAGCTCAGTAAAATCTGTGGCCATCATGACTATAGTTCTAGAGGTATTCAGCTATGTATCTTATTGGTGGAGAAAATCTTAAAGGCGATATTTATTTCCATTAATGGTTCATCTACCGAGTCTTAGCCCCCCCCCTCCCTGGAATGATGCCGTCATTAATTACACAAAATGTGTGTGAAGGAGTATATTGTATGCATTGCTACTATAGCTCTAAGGGCGATTAAGTTTCCAATAAATGGGAAAGGAATACTTCTATTAGAGAAACAACGACGAAGTTATAAGAAATGATCTACGGCTGTTCTTAAACTACTGCTTTGCTCAAATTATTATTTATTGGGATTATCTACATCTTCATGCTAAAAGGCGTATATTTCAGAATCGGGGCCTGTGTTTATTCGTCAATGGTAAATTAATTTAAGCCTCTTGTTTGTCATTTGCTTGTATATCTAATGATCATTTTCTCCTTTATGGAAACGCAAGTATCTAAGCCTGAACAAAATATTGAGATAAAGTGTGTCCATTCTTTCGTTAAAACACTACTTTCTCAGTTTCAGTGAACGCTATTGCTCTGTCGACTATATGAAGACATAGTCGACGTATATCCCTACATCTTACTTATTACATATTACTACTTCAATCTTTAACTATTTTATATAGCAATTTACGCCTTACATATTACATCCTTACATATTACATCTTTACAATATATTACATTACATATTACATTGTTACAATTGATATAATACAGATTATATCACAAATTACATAATTACTACTCTTCACAGGGGAATCGATCAGGACAGACCGGCTTTTCCTAGGGACAGACCAAATTTACGTAATGCCATATAAAAAGGTAGATATTCATGACATAATCAATATCAAAATTTTTGAAAGTCTCATACACGCACAACCTGTTATGTAATCCGGAGCGTGGATTCTGGCAATCGATCAGGACAGACCGGCTTTCCCTAGGGACAGACCAAATTGCATAATATATTATGTAATAACTCAATGACATAATCAACTATATAATATTATGACATAATCAGTTTTGTACACCCCTTTCACCATACTTTACCGCAGGAAATATGTCACCTTCTACTACAACAACTTTTCCATCCTCCACTACGATAAGGGCATCCATCCCCATGTAATCTAGTTCTTCAYCGGATTCTTTATCCTATCATGGAGTCACCAATAGAGCAAGCCTTTGAGGCCAGAGATAGGCTAATTGCTTCTATCAAAGCAACAAAGCATCAGACCAAAGGGTCATCAAGAAGAAAGCGCCACCAAAGTGCTCAAATTGTGGAGAAATTGGCCATACAATTCGCTTTTGTAGGGTTTAAATAGGATATGTATGTAAATGTGAAATGAAGCAAGACAAAGAGCTAGCCAACAAGAAGAAGAAGATATTCTTCTAGTAGTGGAGGATAGAATGTAGTAGTAAGTAACGCGTTTGCTGTAGTAAAGTATGGTGAAAGGGGTGTACAAAACTGATTATGTCATAATATTATATAGTTGATTATGTCATTGAGTTATTACATAATATATTATGCAATTTGGTCTGTCCCTAGGGAAAGCCGGTCTGTCCTGATCGATTGCCAGAATCCACGCTCCGGATTACATAACAGGTTGTGCGTGTATGAGACTTTCAAAAATTTTGATATTGATTATGTCATGAATATCTACCTTTTTATATGGCATTACGTAAATTTGGTCTGTCCCTAGGAAAAGCCGGTCTGTCCTGATCGATTCCCTCTTCACAGATCACATAATTTACAACTTACATTTTCACAAATAAGGATCCTTATAATTCAGGCATTTATTAAACTTTACAATGACATGCCTGTTAGGATTAATTGTTAAGTTAATGTAATAAGTAATTAAGGATAATCTCTTAACTTTCATATATATGAAAATTGAGGGTAAATCTTTTTAAAGGAGATTTCAGAAATCCCAACTGAAGGTAGAAAATTCAAAACAAGTTGAAATTTGTTCCTTGTAGCTCTCCTTGTGGTTTTACACATTATAATAGTTCTCTTACGAAATATTCTTGAGCTAAATGAAAAGTAAGCTTTTGATTTAATTTACAGTTTCGAATCCGTTCATATTGAAGCTCACATGGACCGAAGTTTGACCAAGCACAACAAATAAGGTATCATGAAATATACACCTCGCACCAATATTTACAATTCTCTCTTTGTTTTCATCTCATTAAGCTTTTTATTAGGTACACTACGTAATTCAGACAGCAGATACGAGATAGATGTTCGAAGTTTTAATCTTAGCCATATATACACTCCTACTTCAAGCCTATACATTAGGCCCAACACTGCTTTACTGATCAATTATAGTTTACTCGAGTGTAACACATACTCCCTAAAGTTGAGAATGACTGTAAACTCCAAAGACTTAGAGACATCGATTCGTCTTTTGAATAATTCCATTAACCTTTTGAGTAGATCAATAGAACCAATAGATGAAGTCACATCGGATCTCACAAATTATCAAACGGTTCTAACAACGAAGACTGTGTTCGACGTGATTCCGGAGTCTGCTGTTTTGAGAAAATCAGAATACTTAAAATCGTTAGTTGGTCCTCAAATCGACAAAGACTTCATTGCATTGAATGATATCGTTACTAAATCAGAACGAGAAAAAGGTGTTTTGAAAACGAGATATGAAACATCAACTTTAGAACTTGAGAATTTGACCTCTCGTGGAATTAACGGCTCTGATAAAGATAAAAGAAGATTATCTGAACTTAAAGCTAAAAAGGCAGAGTTAACTACACAGTTGGAATCGCTAAAGAAATCAAAGCCCTTGGACTCATGACATAAGATTGGCTATTATCTTGCACATAAATTAACAAGTTGTCACAAAGTCATATACAGCTTTTGAAATTCTCCAAAATCTTAACAACAGTTTTTTCGAGACTTTCCAGTTTAATGCTAATTGACAACAACACTGGGTCAGATGTTACAATATCACACGTTTCTTGAATGCTAACCACCATTGGATTACCCTCATTATCAACATAGGTGATCGCTTCCTCCAAATATTTACTAGCAGATTTCAATAAAGTTGAGCATGAAGGGTCAGAGCTTGAATTGAAAATGGATTTAATAGTAGAACCAAAACCAACAGGTTGCTCTTCTTTAGCCATTAGCGCCTCTTTCTTTTTCCATTCGAGATGTTTACTATACTCTGAGATTAGGATATTTGAGATTGAGGTGGACCGGTCTTCTGATATTCTTGATCTAACATGATCAGCAAAAGATATTTTCTTCTTTGGATCAACAATGATATCCCACGGTTTCGTTGATACCGGTTTCAAGCTTTTGAAGTCTATTGCTAGGTCACTGTTGCTAACAAAAAAGTCCAATGAAACAGAGTTTGGCAATTCTGGCTCTAGAAGATTCGAATTTATTCTATATTGTGGGAAGACATAAGCTTCTTTTGGTGATTCTAGCGAGCGCTTTGCAATATCGATCTGGTTATATAGATTTTCAATGTACTTCAAAAATATTGATCTATCAATGTTTTCATTATCAAGTAATTTATCAATTATACCAATTGAATTGTAAATCGAATCATGACAGTCCAGGATTTGTCGTATAAGAAGAACATTTCCGTTTTTTAGTCTCAAATTAAAAACTTTACCATTATTGACATTTTTGGACTTGATTGAAATATTTAGACCTGTGATTTTGAAGTTTTGTCTAGTAATGACGCCTTTTAGGATTTCGGAATTATGAGAAGACAGTGGCAATTTGAATTCTTGGTAATTTGCCTCATCAATCTTGGTGAAACAATTTAACAAGTTCTCTTTTACCAAAGGTAATTGGGGCCGGATCACCTCATTTATTAGCCAGTCAATTTCATTCTGTGAGTTGTGCTTTATGTTTTCTTCGATTTTCTCCTTTGACAAGCAACTTTGGGTGTATATCTTAGTCGTCATATGTGGAAGCGTATTTATGCGTCTTCGGTGGCAATGGCTTATGAATCTTTCAGGATAGAAATGGAGACATTGTTGGATGAATCCGTTGTGTTCTTGTGTATACAAATTATTAGGACTTGCTGTTGAATGCCTGTAGAGAACTGCCTCTTTTAGCATAGCTCAGTGTACGGGTGTGAGTGCCTTCACCCAGGCCCCATCTTTTCCCCTTTCGGACAAACTGGATCGAGTTTTGTTTTCAGATCAGATTTGTTTACATGGAGTATTTGACACTTGATAACATGGCCTCCAGTTTCTCTTTTGTTCCTGTACCCACTGGAACAAACCAACTATACACCGGTATCTCAGCTGTCTGCCGCGCATTTCTGATAATGTCTTTGCCAGATAATCCAGATCTAAAGGATTTGCAATACCCGACAAACCTCCCAGCTGCGTTGTTAAATCACCCATTTTGTTACCTTGTTCCCAAACAAGACAGTGAGTATAATTTCTTTCCTTTTCTTTATCATACCACATTTTGAATACTAACAATTTCGTTATTATCTAGTTGCTCCATTTGCCTCTCCGTTTGTTGTTACATTACCAAATGACCAGACGCCTCTTTCACAGGAGAGTTTTCAGCTTCCCAGCGAGGGATATGACGAGAATTTAATGAATGAATTAATCAAAGAGTTGGATACCCCGGCAGAAGATTTAAAATATTTAAGGTTCAAAAAGCCAGCAATTAGATTACCGGAAAAATCTGAATTGAGTCAAACTATCATCTCTGAAAGCGAAATGCCTGCTTTTGAAAGTCAAATTCTTCAAAGAATGGAGCCTGTTACAAAGCGTCAACTAGTTAAGCCTGATTTGAAAGTGAAGAGAATCCGAATAGATAGTCAACCAGATGACGATGAGATTAACTCATTCATAAACAATGCTATTGACATGACACCGAAGCTATCAAAAATGGAACAAAAAATCCCTTCTTCACCGGAAAGATCCCCGCGTAAGAGAAACCGCCTGGAATCAGAATCAAACAACAACTCTCCAAAGAAAATTAAACCATGTGCCAAAGAAAGTAACGAACTACCAAAAGAATTGCCATTGATAGATGCTAAAGATTTAAACTTGATGTCCTTGAACATCATTAATGACAAAATGAAGGAGATAGGATTGAAAGATGACGACTTTGACTTTGATAATAATGGTATTTGGATCTCTTTCTCCCTCAACAAAAGTGACAAAAAATATGACTATCTACTAAATACTGATACTTTACATGTCTTGGAGGAAAATGTAACAAGGTTATGGTTTGCTAATTCACTACAAAGTATTGAGATAGACGTACTATTAAGAATCGAACAGCTCTCACAGCGGTCTCTAGTCAACTGTACTGATATTTCATGGTCTGATTTCAGATCTTTAGATGATCCAAGCCAGATTAGTGAACTTGCTCATTTAGGCTGCAATGGCTGCAAAGCCTCCATTATTCTCATGCTGGTATTGACTAGTGGTAGACCAGAGAAACAACTATACCAGGAAATATATCTAAACTCCGTGTTGGATTTTGTTTTCAATATAGGTGATGAGCTGTTATCTTTGATCAACTATCAGTTTTCCGAAAAAGTGATACCGGGCATCCATTTAATACCCACCATCTTGGAATTTTTGTCTAAAATAATTGAGCTGTTAGCTGTTTTTGTTAAAATAACTTCAATCGACGAAAGCATCATCACTAAACTGGAATACTTTGCGTTTAAAATTTTATTTGCCGAGCATGATCCAAAATCAAGACATTCAATCTCAGTGATATTCTACCATAAACTACGTAATTCCGCAGCAAATATCGTATTTGAAGTCTTTGACAAGAACCCTGAACAGCATGAGTTCATATTGAATGAGTTAGCCAGCAATTTTTGTAAGTTACCTCAAGGTAAAATCCAATCAAGACAATGCAGACTATCAACAGGTGCCAACGTTCAAACTGTGACAGTTCTAATTATCAGGATGATCCAGAGTTTTGGTATAATGAACTACAAGTTTGATGAACAATTCTGGCCGCTATTGAATGACACTAGTAGATCTGCAACGAAAGAGAAAATGAGAACCGAAATGAGTGAAGGGTTTCATGCACATATTCATGACACATCAAAGGAAATTTCTCGAACTTCAAATGAGTTTGCATCTCTCCTTGCCACAAATCTCACCACCCTTCTGACTAACAGAAAAGTTTTTGACAACTTCGTCGAAGACTTAGTTACTATGGTCATAAACCCTGAATATTCAGCGAGTGAAACGCTTTTAGAATCAATTATGAATGTGATGCTATTTATGTGTAATTCAGAAAAGTATAATACCAATGTTGAAGCTTATTCATTGGAGATAGTCTGTCTTATTGCTTCAAAGATTATGAAATTAAGATCCTCACAAAACCCTATTAGATTTTCTACTAATATGAGCGTTGATAACTTCAAAAAGCTGGTCGGCTTTTATTTCACTGTTTTAGCTCATTTGAAAACCATCGAAAATGTTGAGGGATTTAATATGATAAATCACTTCTATACGAAATTTTTCATCTCCCTCTCAACTTTGAAGAAAGCACTACTCCAAAAGATTCTAGAAGACGAAAAATCAGACCAGGTATCAAGTCGAGCATTGTTTGAAGAATTATTATCAACTGAGAAACTGTTGTTGAATATTTTGCATGATGGCTTCTATGCGGTTGACGAGGATAGCAAACAAATAGATCATAAGGAAGCATATTTACAGATATTACTTTCTCAAGGCTTATGCAGCCATTATGATAATTTCTTGAATTTGATTATCAAATCATTGGACCATGCAAAAGCAAAATCAAGAAAAGGTGCAGTCAAGAATTTATCTTTATTAATTGACCGTGACCCATCATTATTGACAGTACCAGCAATTAAAAAGTCTATTGCTCTGAGATTAAACGAGTCTTACTCAAGTGTCAGAGACTCTATCATTGAACTACTAGGTAATTATGTTGGAAAAGATCCAAAAATCATCGACGAATATTATGCTATTATCTGCGATAGGATAAATGACAACAGTATACTTGTTAGAAAGAAATCAATTGCTTTAGCAAAGAAAGTGTATGCTCTGACTGACGATAAAGCTGTCAGAGCACTTGTTTGCGAGAGGTTATTAAGAAGGTTGGATGACGAAGAAGATGCAATAGTTGATCAAGCTACCAATACTTTACTGGACATCTGGTTTTTTGCGCTTCTCCCAACAAACGATTCGAAACATATTGTGGCTCCAAGAATTGAAAGTATCGTTAACGTAATTAAGGTAAACGATAAGAACTGGGACTATTTTGAACGGTTCTTCAAAGAAAAGGTTATTTTCACTACCACTAACCATGAACCTAAAATGAAAGCAACGACATTAATAATTAATCATATTTTAGAGTTCGTTATTCAGTCAGTTCATATTGAAGCACAAAGTACCACTGTTGAAAATATGATGGGTTTATTGTCTATTATAGTTAAATGTGAAGGCTCCTTAATCTCACAAGATCAACTTTTGTCGTTGCAACCGTACTTAACAGATGATAGCTCAACCGGCAGTTTGGTGTGCTTCTATGCCTTGCAAATATTTAAATATACCTTGCCTCAAATGGGTTCTCTAAAGCCGAGTTTTGTGAGCCAGTGTCAATTATCATTATTGAAAAGATTAACCAAGTTTAATGCGGGAGAATTGGATGAAGCAATGCCTTGTTTATGGCTATTGTCTGTTCTTAAAAAAGATACTCGTACGTTGGCAAAAGCCTGCGCGTCTTCTTTAGATCTGATTCGACCTTATATTCCTAAGGTTAAAGAATCCGGTTATAAGCCGGATGCAAAGATTCAAAGATTGTTATTTTTGTTGGGTAATTTTGGAAGATATTGTTCGTTTGATGAACACAGAGCCTTTTTTAAGAATATTAGCGACAAAGAAACAGTGACAAGTTTCATTGTGAAGCACATTCTTATCTTCTGTAGCAAGAAATCAGACGAGAGCTTGAGAAGAGTGGCAATAAGAAATTTAATTAATGTTTGTATATCTTCACCTACTTTTTTCATGAGTCAACAAATTTTGAAAGTTATGGACCTGTCTTTTGAGGAAGATGATCTGAAGTTACAAGATGTTGTCACAAATGGGTTGGGTATCTTCTTAGAGTTGGAAGAAAAAAAATCAATTGAAAGAAACGGTTTAGAAAATAAAGATTCTAAAAAGATTAAATTAGACGTTCAAGTGTTCCATGGCAAATCATCACAATATGTTAATGACGGTATTTGCTCGTCACTTGTCCAGCGCTATCTCAGTCCTATATTAAAAAACTGTATCATTGATGAATTTGAACATTCGTTTAAGGCTATTCATTTCCTTCAATTGATTGTTAAATTAGGTTTTGCGAACCCTAAAATCTGCATTCCTACCATCGTTGCTTTAGAGTCATCTCAAATATACGCTATCAAATCTGTCGCAATGGTTATGCACGAGGAATTATTCGAAAAACATGAAAGTTTGATTGAAAGTAGCTATCTTGAAGGTCTAAAATTGACCGTTGAATATAGAAGAAAGTTCTCGAATGACTTATTCCATGAAGCTAATTTCTTGAGAAACATGTTTAAGATTTTGCAGGAAAGTAAATCGTCTACGAAGAAGCTATTGAAAACCATCAATAGATCGTTCAATATGATTAATTCTAACAAGAGCGAAGAGGAGCTTGTATTTGTTAAAGATTATATTGGGTTTATTTCAGTTAACCTAGCCAACCTTAATTTCAAGACTCAAGAAGAATTATTGATTTTAATCACCTCAATTGATAGAATAATAGCAGTGGAAGGGGCCAACCTATCCCAGTCTATTCAGTCCGATCCTACGGAATCTCAAATATTTAAGATGAGTTTGTTGGCTAGGTGTTTGCTACCTCTTATTGGACTACGTGCCAATCTAGTTCTAAATTATAACATTTCTCCAGAGAAAATTACGAAGTTCCAAGAGTCGGGCGGTAACGACAAAGACGTCAAGATGAACAGTGGTACACTTTGTAAACTAAATGATTTAGATTTAGATTTAAGTGCCTATGATATGAACTTGAACAATAAGACTGCTGAGGGATCTGAATTGGTAATTAAAGAGCTTTTAAAGTCAGACTTGGCATTTTAGTCTTGTACTATCTTGTACGACATTCATAATACTGGCTTTCTTTTCCTTTCTGTGTAATTGCATTGCTAGAGTTTTTGATTACTCCTGATATTACTTGATATGTTCTATACTTTGGCAAATATTCATAATGATAATATAATGATCTGAAACAAACTACGTAGAACACCTTCAAATGAGATACACATTGGAAGAAATAAATTCAAACGTTAGCCAAGAAGCGTTCTTGGAAGTCACCTCTTCTCTTTAAAACTCCCTTAATCACAGATCTCTTCAAACCAATCAATTTGCCCTCATTAACCAAGTCCCGAATAGAATCCTCACGGCACGAGAACAACACATTAATTTCACGTAAAACTTGAAATGTGTCACGTAAGCCTAAAAGTTCCTCGCTTTCCTTCAAGTTCTCCGATCCGGTAGCACCACCATCGTTGTACTCATCGCCACTCGACGTTGGGTCAGCATAAGGTTCCTTAATGGCAGGTAAGTCAAACAAAGAAATGTACGAAATGATATCCTGTGTACATCTCATGTTGCCAACTTCGCCAGACACTTTAAATTTCATAAAATGGCTGATCAATAAGCCTAGTAAATTACTCAACACCATCTTCAAGATATCGATTTTTAACGAAGGATCAAATTGGAAGTATCTCGAAATAGAGACAATGACAGTTTCAGTGAAGTTCATCAATGCTTGGGAGGTTGGTGTTTGTTCTGGTGTTACCGAACTTTCATGCTGTAATGCTGAGCCATAACCATTTTGGGCACTACCATTATAGCTATATCCGTTGTGGTTATGTGGGTTGTTTTCAAACGCGGCATGTAATGAGCTCGTTGTAGCTGGACCTGTGTTAAAATCATCTTGATTTTGACTATTTAAGATACGTGACATTGTCAGGTAGATTAATTCGATTAACTCATCAATGATGATATTCAATGAGATTTCCAAGTCCAGTAAGTATGAGTTAAAAGAATTGGCTAACTTAGATTTTATAGATGGGTTTAACAGTAGTGGAAGGATAAACTTCTTCGATATTAAGGATAGTAATTGAATTTGTAACGATATTAATTGAATAGATGATAAGAACGTCAAATCCAAATCATTAGAATTTGAACCAAAGAATGATGACATTTTTGAGCTCGGTTGTGTAATACCGGTTGAATAAACAACTTCAAGCCCTAAAGAAAGGTATCCTGATCCGAATGTAGATAAGAATATTTCGAATATTTGAATTGAATACTCATTAATCTTGAATGGAACTAGTTCGATGGCTCTTGTCAATGATTCAACAACGTATTTAAGAATCTTTTCGGTCACCGTTAACGATAATTGTGAATTTTCATCATCAACCGAATCGGTTTTCAAAGATTCAGAACCTTTCCGAGAGTGAGCACCAAGATGACTACTGCTGCTTATTGATGTCAAAGTTGAAGCTGATGCTTTATTCTTAAGTGACGAAGACCTTTCAACGTTTTTAATGAAATTGGAGATTGAAGTCAATTTCCTTGTCTTCTTGGTATAGGACAAGAATCTTCTTGTTGAACTTCCACCGTCGTGTAAAGCACTTTGATCCACCAGAACTTCATCCAAATGGGGGGCTATTGTGGTTGCACTTTCTGACTTCTCAAATTCAGAAAGCTCATTTGATTGGTTATCTTTGAAAGATTTTACTTTAGCAGCTAGCAAGCCCTTTGAAGAAAACTTTTCGTTTTTAACTTGAAATGGTGCTATTTCTTGAGAAATTAGTTCAATCAAAGACTCCTTTTCGACAATGAAGTACGAGTCATTAATCAAATATTCATTGAATAAGCCGTTGCAGAAAGAATCCAAATCACCAGAAATATCCAAGTCCTTGGAAACAAAAAACTCTTTCAAACCTTCCGTTGTTTTCAACAGATGTGTGGACAACATATGTAAAGTTCGAATCATTGCCAACTTCGAATAAGAAGACGACATCTTTATAAGGTATCTAATTCTGGAACGAACCAACTCATTGTAAAACTTGGACAGGAAAGAAATCAAAACAACATTTGTATTGTCTTGAAAAATTTCTCTTATTGAATCAAATTCATTATTGATTAATTTGACAATCGATTGGAGGATTTGGAAGGTAAAAGGATCTAAACTTGGAGAGTTATCAGGATTACCCAATTCATGCCAGTATGAGTCGTTAACAGAAGCATCTTTGTCTTTAAACTCATCAAAGAGGGAATGCTTGTTAATGAAAAATTGAACAATGTTGGTACCCCCATTGAAGTTGAAAAGAATTGATGAGATATCACGTAATTTAGGGAAGTCCTTTAAGTTATAATATTTATTAAAAGCTTCTAGTAAGTTTGTTTCGAATTGCTCTGCGTGGGCTACTATTAATTCGTTACAAGAACTCGATTTTGGTAGGTCGCCAGAAACTAGCTTTGTAGATAGTTTCAACAATCGATTCAAAGTCAATGCTACCTTTTCCATTTCAAATGGCTTGAAATTAGTTAGCTCAACAGGTGGCTTGCCTTTTGTATAAAATTCGTTGTAACATTTGGTAACGAAGATCAAATGAACGGTATTTTCTTTCAGATTATTAGCTTTTGTTAATTTCTCCCCCAGAGGACGAATTTTACTATTTATAGATCCGACTCTATCATTTAATTTATTAAACTTGACATTCAAGTTGTTTGCTTTTGAAGCTAGTTTTAAGACGTTGTTGTAATGTTCAATTTCTTTGAGATTTGAGGTTGTCTCAAATTTGGATTTTTTGGAAAGACAATCTTTACTCAGCTTGTTCAATTCAGTTAGGGTTGATTCAAATGTTCTAATATAAGGTTTAGGATCTAGGTAAGTAAATCCATTGTTCTCTTCTTCTTCCGTTGAGAGGTTCTTTAGAACCTTGTTGATAAACTCCGGAACTGTTAACTTATCCAAAAAGTTGTCCAGTGTGAGCAATTTCTTAGTTTCTTCGTCCAATTGATATAAAGATGCCATTTTGGAATGGATTGTATGTTCTTAGTTAACTGAAATCAAAAAAAAGGTGTTTTTGTAATTAGAAATCATCAGAATGAAATAAGATGCATCTTGTTTTCTTTGACATTGTAATTGTGTATGTACCTTGCTTGATTAATGGTTATGATCTGGGTATATATGTAGTGTAGAGGTGTGTGCAATGCATATTTTCATTTAAATATATATTTATCGACGCAATCGACCTTGGCCCTGATATTCCCAATCCAGTAACTATACGCGTCGACAGCTTCAAACACGTAATCATCAAGAGAAAAATGACAATTCAAGTAGGATGTTTCTTTTATAGAGCAATTCCAACCAAGGCGAGTTAATGATACTGTGTCACCTCATTCTTTAGGTCTGACTTTGTTCTTCCAATAAGGGTCTGCGATTGTGATTTACAGATTGTTTATTAGTTCTTTAGATACAGATTTCTCATCATCACACCGCTTCCGTTTCTCCTTTTATCTCCCCCTGAAAGTGTCAACCGCTTATTATCCGTATTTCTGACTTTTATCTTTGATCAGGGTTGTTCTTGTTGTTCTTCCTTACAAGGTTTTGCCAAATAAATTATTGGTTCATTTATCCGAATTCCCTTCCATATACATAATTTGTCAAATATTTACTGAGTGTACGATACCAGAATACAATTAGGACAAGTCTAGAATAAGCTTTTTAGAAGAGTTATTGTGATCGAAGGAGACACTTGTATTATGATCGTGAACAGTCGGAACCAAGTACTTACACCTACCCACGATGATAGATTATCTGCAAGCCTGTTCACTATTCCCTCTAGCAATACCAAAAGCCCGATAGCAGGACATAGTGCGGCTTATCATCATGGTAAGGCAAGCCATAAAGTACAACTCTCCGTACAGACAGCTAATGAATCATCGAATACCAGATACGAAGATTTGACACCAATAACAGCGTCTAGTTTAACTTCATTAAACAGCTACCCTGACACTCCAATATCCCCAACGGTAATAACCTCTAATGAGTTTAGTGACAGGAATTATTATCGACACACCATCAGATTATGTGCTTTTCTATTGAACGTAATGTTTCCTATAGCTTCCTTTTCAAACCAAAATGCTACGGCGAGCAAACTGGAGCTATATATTATTCAAGTCATGAAGAGAAGCAAAAGTGATTTGAATCTACTTTTGATTACAATTAGATATTTGATTCAAATTTATCAGGTTATAGCGAAGTGCGATCCCAAGAATCCTGATTCATTTCCAGATTTAATCAACTGTCCACGCCGAGCGTTTTTGTCATGTTTAATATTATCATGGAAATATCAAATGGATGAAAATTATACCTTCATGACTTGGAGTAGGATAACGGGATTACCAATCATGGAGTTTGGTATGAATGAATCCAAAATACTGAAAGTGTTGAATTTCAACTTATACGTCTCTAGATCATGCCACGATAGAATCAATAGGCTGATCGGTCAGGGCGTTTCAATGTTACTTTCTCACTCTCACTCTTCATTCGAAAATGAAAACAAATCATTGAAAGCATTAACACCTCCATCATCTCCAAGGCTGAGTGAATTTCTCCAGGATTCTCAATTAACGAATGGCTTCTGCTTAAGTTCAAACTTGGCAGCTGCTTCACACAAGCATTCTCTACAATTTCCAGCGACTTTCGATAGTTCTGCAACTTCAACTGATTCATTCTCCGAGGATTTGAATAGCGTTGAATTGCAGAAGAGATTGGCGCGGTTATTCAATGAATGCTTTAAACAAGTAGTGGCTAAGAACGAGTTTAAACTGAGTAGCAATGTTGTTGAGAATACCACTGCCCCACCAGTTCACGCTACGGACTCAGAAGGGTTGAAAAGACGTCGGTCTAACGATATGAATGGTTTAGAAACTAAGAAACTCAAGGTTTAGCGTTTAATCTTTAGTTTCTTGTGGATGCTTCTTATCAAATGAATTTCTGTTTTTCTTGTTTTCTTAGTATCTTACTGTTATCCTACCGAAATTTAATCTATTTATGACTTGTATTTTTATTTCTACGATCTTCTAATATATTGGATTGTCTATGTTTTTATAACGTTAAAGCCTTTCACATGTTCCTATTATTTCAACTATTTACTATAATCCACTAGAAAGGGTGTACAGCTTCACAGGAGTATCCTGTAAGCCACTAGAACTACGATGAATTCGATACCGGCAAACTCAAACACTCTCAACCAATAAATTCTTTTGAAGTAGTCAACAATCATAGCACCTGTGCCACTGCCAACCGTGGACAGAGTATCGTTAGTCTCCATAATGCCAACGTACTTGACAACAGCCCTATCTAAACTTAAAAATAAAATGTAGATGCCGTTAACAATACTGAATGAAACATAAAAGATGACATCTTGGTAAGGCACAGGCATCTTACACATGGAAAAAGCAAACGTCTTCCCACTAAAATCTTTATCTGAAGTTGGCAATGGGTCATTGAATAACGTAAGTAATTCAACAGCAGGTTTCCAAATACCCATAGCCATAGAAATGGACTTCACTGTCACCTCAATTCCCTTTTCCCCAGTGGATTCATCGATGACACGCTCAATCTCACAGTAATCGTGATCGTCACCACCTAATATTAATTGTGGTTTCACTTTCGTTAAGATTTCCTTCGATAACTCTTCCGAAATCACAGTCTGGTACTGGTAACCTCTAGCCATGGGAAACGAAGCTGGACCTGCTTCACGATAAGGGCCACAAGTTAGAACTTTTGGGTCCCTAAATAATGGAACATGCGTGAACAATATCCTCGGAAGTTTCCCGACCTCATTATCATTATTGGAATCATTCTCCAACGAATCTAAAAACTTGTGCGGTGGACCATATATCTCCTCTGTTTCAGTGTTTGATAGCGAAATCGTGTCAAGAAATATCAATTCATGGCCATGCTCTACAACTTTCTTATTCGATGTCTCAAAATGTGAATTATATCTATTCAATGAATCCAAAGTGACACCATTTTCCCAACCTATGTCGTGATTACCGGGCACACTGTAATGAACTTTGGTATTTGGCCATTTTCCAAACTGGAAAACTTTGTTGAACCTGCTGAACTCATTCTCGTAGTAATCATCCAAGCTTTCCCTTCCATTATCCAAAAGGTCACCAACAAATATAACAGCATCAGGTATCAGTTGATTCATCAATGCTTCAAAATTGGTTTTTATGTAATTGTCAACAGTAAATTTTGAGACCGATAAACCGAGACTGCTACGGCTTGGGTATGTGTGATTGTCTATTAATTGTGGGTCGGCGATAACCAGGATCTTGTAAGCTTCATCTGTTTGTTGGTCACTTGTGACTTGAGGGTTATGAAAGTGACATTTGGAGATTCTAAAGTACGGTACCAGTGTTTGGAAGGTGATGAATAATACGACCCAGATGAAGATTGGGGGTATTAGAGGCTTATACGCCTTAAATCTTTCATAGATTGTCCACAAAACCGATGCTCTTATTCTCATCTCGTTGGCGGGTGGTGTATATGTATGATAAGCAACAAAACTGCTATACAATATGATGAAATATCCGTTGCAGGTTGATGGTAAATGGGATACATTTTGTACAAACCGAATATCGAAACATCTTCTGCAAAAAAAAAAGACGTCTTCTTGGGAAAGGGCTGTTTTCAGGATATTTTATCGACGCGTCGTCGGCCGAGTTTCTATCTTCGATATCTGCACACCTTCATCACAATCCCAATTCGTTTAACATACGATCTAGGTTCAAGAACATGTTTTTTAATCGTACGAGTAGCAAAGAATCAATTGAAAGATCTCTTATTAGCAATCTCACATAACAAGTATCAGACCGTCAAGCACAAAAATGGAGTACTTAGCTACAACTATAGTGGCACTTTTGCTAATCCTTATGTTTTCGATTCCGAGCATTATATCAAATCTGAGGGACATTGATCCAGTGTTCCTTAGCAGTCAGTCCTCCATTTCAACAACCAGGAAGGAGGCCGAGTCAGCCATTTATAGATCTGTTGATGTTCCCCATGGTTTGCCATTGAATACTGGGTTGAGAATACAAACCGGGTATAAACTACGTGACGGCACTTTAAAAGATATTTGGTACCAAGCTCTGAAAAATGCAACTACTGTTATCAATGTTGGCGGTCTGAATTATAGCTTGGGCAAGTTGAACAAGCTGATGCTTGAATTGAGCTCTAGTCTGGATAGCTTAACCAGTTGTAGAAAAGTCGGATTGTTCTCCGATTGTGATAATCTAGGGGGTTTACTGCTAATGTTTGAGAGTTTCTTTATATCGGGAAGAACGTTAGTCACTTTCAATTCGATGCCAAAGAAGAAAGTGGAAGATTTAGACTTGATTGTTGTTGATTCAAAACATTTGGAGAAAGTTCTAAAGTTGGGTTTCAAATCTATTATCGTTATTGGCGACGATTATGATTTGAGTTCGGTTACTTTCCCTAAGGAATTTAATGTTATTGGCATGAATTCTTTAGTCGATTTGACAAGTAATGAAACAAATACAGAGATGAATTACTCACCTAAAGAGCACGATGTGAACGTTAATGTTCAGCCATACACTGAGGTTAACAATTTTAAAGAGTACAGATACTTCCAAAGAAATTTTGTCTCTTCTATAGCTTCGCAACTAATGTCTCTATCGTCTGATTTTTCGTGGAATGAAGACGATAAATTGGTTGTTGGATTAAATCCATTGGATCCAACAACTAAAACTGATTCAATTTTGAAAATTTTGAGTGGGTTGCTATCAAAAGTGAACAGTATACGGATTGTCAACGAAGGAACGTTAAGCGCAGCTGCAATTGTAGAGTATAAGCCGACTATTTTATCAGTAAGTGATACCATACTACGATTATTCCTTAATGACAAAGGGAAATCTGGTAATCCAGTGAAAAGGCTGTTAATAGATAGATCCAATTATTTGAACTCCAATGGAGTTTTCACGAAGTTAGGAAAATCGTACCCATTGAACTTGAAGTTGATATATTCACATGTTACGATGTCACCACTTTCCTCGTTGCAATACACTACTCTCAAAAGTATTTTGCACTCAAGGATAATAAGAGAGAAATCGATAGTTGGCTCATTGGGACCGATTTTGAAAACAAACGTTTTCGAATATCGTGTGTTGAACAACGAACAGACAAGTAAATGCATCATTCGTCAATTAGGCGTTGCTTCGAATTCTATCGAGATGAAAATACTGAAAAAGGGTGGAGATGACGCAAGCAAGTTTGGTAAGTTGATCATTAGAGGCTTCAATTTATGTAAATGTGATGACATGTACTTGGATGAAGAGATGTGGGTTGATTCGGGGTTGTTTGGGAAGTTTGGTAACGATGGTTGTTTTTATGAATATAGTTATTTTGACTAAACGTAGCGTTGCATTTAATAGAATTATAGGCCACATTTAGCTCAGTCGTATTCATATTAATATTGCTTTTTGTTTACTTTTTTATCTTGAGAAATGAGATGATGATAAGGAAAGTTTTGCAAAGTACTTCTAGCACAGCCATTAAACAGTTGGACCTTTTAATCTTGTTTCTTTCGATGGTGTGGGAAATGAAAGAGCTGCTTTTCTCGATTATAGACAATGTAAGCATATAAGTAGTTTGGTCCTTCAAAAGTGAATAAGAATTAAAAGCAGGATACACAGGATTTTATGAGTACAATCTTCTGAATGATCAAAGTGGAAGCATTTCAATTTAGTGTTAATTGAGGTCAATTACAATCATGTTAAGAATTGAGAGGTTTTCACAGGTCAGTTTTTGATTTAAAACTTTTAACTGTAACCTTGAAAACACATCCTGTATCATAGAACTATAGATGGATCACCAACCATATCACATATGCAGCATTGCAAAAGCAATATCATATACATTCGATGACAACAAAAAAAAAATCAGTCACCACATGTATTTGAACTTAGGTTTAGTAAATCAAAACCTTCAATCGAGAGATATTTTACCCTGAGCTTTGGGTAAAAACATCCACATCTGGCCACTCCAAGATTCTGATAAGCGGTTGATAGCTTATCAACTAGAGATATGCTCCTAGAAACTATGATAGGGTGCCCCGTCCCATGTCTCTAAAAGGAAGATAGGTAGTAAAAGTCCGAGGAATGTTTTCGGAAACAGAAATCGAAGAGTAAAAAGAGCGGAAACATTGTCCGACAAGGACTGCAAAATATGTCAAGTTGCCAAGTGACGTCTGAGTGCGGCGCCGACTGTTAAACGGTTCAGAACGACAGGTAGAAGTTTAAAGTTTTTGTAGCGGAGGGGAACTCGCCGCATGTCGGGCAACAAAGGGTCCAGCCAGATTTGAAGGCACAGAGAACGTGCAACGAGTAGACAACATAAGTATATACCTAATATACATACAATATAAACATAATCTATACATAATATATACATAAAGGATAAAAATATTCTGTGGTCTCAGAAAGCATGAAGATCTACGAGGGGGATTTAGAACTATTTCTGGAGTGAACTCCTCGGAAAACCGGTCCAGCAGAATTGTGGCTAGCGTGTAAACAACCGGAAAAAGGTACGTTGAAGACTTGTCCGCAAGTCAACAATGCCTGTAATATAATGGGTATATAGAAATCGAAGCCGGTTATCTCAATACGTATCAGCACACCCTATAAAGCTAGTATATGCTCATTGTCATTTTGTAAGACTCCCTTTACCATTGATACTGTTAGCGACGGGCGTCACTGCTTCAACAATAAATGCATTCTTGATGGATTTCAAACTGGAAGTTAACAACGATTTGTTTGTGAACTATGAATAGGTGCTCGCTGGTAGATTCCGTCGCTATCAATAACTTGGGTATAATTTAAAGGTACACCTGGACTGATGCAAAAGGTTTAATCTGCTATGTTGACTTTTTAATCAGAGATCTGTCTCTGTCTGGGGCTTTACAATGTTTTTCTGAGGTATACAAAGATAATTTAAAATGAATCTCAAATACTTCTATCTCCTTAACGTTTAACTTCGTATCTAAGATATCAGATCAGTTATAAATCTTTGGATATTATATCTGTTTTTGATCAGACTTAACCTCGGAATATCAAACTATTTCCATATCAGTTCGCAAGTCGATGTTTGCAGTATGGGTGCCTTGTTATCTCTGTTCCTTAAAACTTCAAGTTTCGAATTATACGGCTTTTTGAATAGTAAAAGCGATAAGTTTTCTTAGAAATTTTCCATTTGATTTGCTTTGTTTCTACCCTCATTGATATATTCTAAGTAATCCTAGAGTGCAGTAGTTTGAAGGACAGACCTAGAATAGGATTCATATCGCCTGACCTGGTATAGTTCTATATTTCTGATTCCTCAGCTCTTATGGCTTTACAAGTACTTCCAAGTTCAATTTACCTTTCACCCCTCTGGCATTTTGAAAACAAAGATTAAAACCTACAGATGCATATATACTTGGAACTTCAATAGAGAATCTATATATAAATTAGTTATTTCTTTATGAGTAAAATAAAACTACAAAAATTGTCTAGGAATCACGTTTTCGTATAACTTATCCGCAACAACCTCATCATTTTCCCAAGCTTTGAACTTGTTAGTCAAGTAGAAGTTATCCTTATCAGACTTCATAATAGAACTGTTTTCAAATCTAATGTGCCAGTTGTCTTCATCTCTACCCATGTCATAAGTCCAGTTACATTCATTGTAAGCGGATAATGGATCATTAGCTTTAATCTTCCAGATGTTGGTGTTACAAGAGCCATGGTAAATGCCAGAAACGTCTTGGAAATCTGGCATTCTAACGATACCGGAATCCTGAACATCAGTTAAGTTCCATTCGTCGTTTGGATAGTCATAAGTGACGGTCTTGGTTCTACCGTGTGGCTTAACAACTTCGGATGCAATTTGCTTGACAATGGTTGGCTTAGCAAAGTCTGGTGATTTAACAACAACATCCTCGTTGACTAATGGTAAAATCAATTCACCCCTGTATAAAGCCAAAGTTGGGGTTTCAGCAGTAGGCCAGCTTTGAGGCCAGTCACAGGTGGATAAGGCGACCCTTAACTTATGGCCCTTTTCTAACTTGATACCTAATGTATCTAGCTTAATTTCAATATCGTATTTTTCACCTGGTACTAAGTACTCAGGGAATTCATGTGAGTTTCTATGTGATAAATTCAATTGGCCCCAAGAAATTAAGACATGCTCACCACTATTTGGATAGATATCAACTAATCTTGCCGATAAGTTAGCAAGTTTCTTATCAGATGAGACAGTGAATTTGACACTTGGTTCGCCTAATAGTTCTATTGGAGACTCAAGTGCAGCACTATCGAAACACAAACATTTCGAATCTTCATATTTTTGATCAGCAGGGAAATCACCCTTGAAGCCGAATGGACAGTAAGTACCTCTGAACAACCCGTGGGTTAAAACACCACTAAAGCTGTAGTCCAATTCATTAGTTGAAGATTCAGAAACTAACTTCTGATCCTTGTCGAAGTAATACGACAAGTGTTTCTTATCTAATGTTTTATCAATTGAAACCCATTTACCTTCTCTGTAAACATAAGAATCCTCAATCGAACAGGGATCTTGGACGTAAGCAGTCAATCTTGGTAAGGTGAACTTGGATTCTCTCTCTGGGTATAACCACTTGGTAAACCATTCAACAGATAATTGTTGATAGCCAATCTTTGGACCTGGCTCAGCCATCTCAGGATATTCATGGACCCAAGGACCAACTAAAGCACAAGAATTTGGGTTTGGTAAGTTGTCAGCCATTCTGAAAACAGGGTTGGTGTAACCATCTCTCCAACCGCCAACAGCCAGAACTGGAATATCAACCTTACTCCAATCTTCACAAATTGAGCCATGTTTCCAGTAATCATCTCTTGTTTGGTGAGTAACCCAGTTCTTGACCATTGGCTCAACATCCATTCTCTTTTGGAAGTTTTCTTTCCAACTTTCACCAACAACTCTGGGATCTTGAGGTCTTGGAGCGTAAGCGAGCATGGTAGAACCCCACCATAGCATATCAGAGGCTAGTAAACAACCACCTTTGTAATGGACATCATCACTATATCTATCATCGGTAGACATCAATGTAATGATACATTTCAAAGCAGGGTGCTGTCTAGCAGCAATTTGTAAACCATTGAAACCACCCCAAGACTTGCCGAACATGGCTAAATTACCATTAGACCATTCCTGCTTAATTAACCAATCGAAAGCATCTAAAGCATCGTCTTGCTCCTGCAATAAATATTCATCAACTAAGACACCATCTGAACTAGAGCCACCTCTCATGTCAATTCTTATAGATGCAAAACCGTTACCAGCGTAGTATGGGTGTCTAATGGAATCCCTTTGGATAGTGACATCAGTTCTGTAAGGAATATACTCAATAAGAGTACCAACCTTTGATTTACCGGTCCAAGCATCAGTTGGAATCCATAAATGAGCTTGCAATACAGAGCCATCCTTCATCGGAATTCTGATGTCTTGAACTTTGGTGACTTCATGTGGTAAAGTATCGGCGGTTAAGACCTCAGTGATAGCCCTTGGGTTTGTATTTCTAACATTGAAAGCCATCTTTGTATCTTAATGTCTATTTCAAATGGCCAAAGATTAAATGAATTGAATTAAGGGCCTATTACCAAGCTAAAAGTCCCAAGTTTTACCGTAAAGAAGAAAGAGATGAAGAGAAAGAGAAGAGAACCCATCGTCCTTACAAAACACTGTAGTCTGGAAATCTTAAGCAAAATATAGTGTCTTATAGTGCAGTCAGTATGTAGGACGCACAAACTAGAAAACCGTCCAGCGAGCCGCACAGCAGCTTATTAACGGAGGTTGATCACTGGCGATGGAACCCGTTTGTGGTTCATATGGGATGGTAAGAAACAAGCGAGATGAGATATGAGATGTGGTGGGGCAACCCTGATACATATGGAGTTAAGCAGTTTTTCATGGCATGTAACGAAGGCTGTTTATGGTCTAGCATTGAGGTCAGACCCGCAAATGAATCCAAAGAAATTTGGCCTCAAAGATTCATTTACTGTTGAACATCAGGTGCGATCCTTAATACTATCAGAAATTTAAAAGTTGAAATCCAAACTCTCAGACTATGGCTGACCTTCCTGTAATCAGGGTTTGAAATTTATTCCAAAACTCACTTTGAGTGGCTAAATAGTTATATATTATAAATGTATTACGTATGTACATACTGAAAATTAGGGGAGATTAAGAAGTGGGTAGCAGTTTAATAATCAGAACAGGGATACATCCAATAGAGGAGGTTGGAAAGAAGAAGATAATATTTTTACGTCATTATCTTGCTTGTATTTTATTTGAATAGCATTAGCCCAAAAAACATTTGATATTCGTTACGATTTCAAAAATGCATGAGAGCGCTCTTTAGGTCGTTTGCTCCTGTTTTCCATCCTTTTTTACTCTGACAACACTCCCGTCTTGTTATTGTTTTTCTCCCCCCTCTTGGAATACGTCCACGGCTTATCTGCGTCTTTTATATATCAATCAATATTGATAGCCCAAGTAGTTCGTATTTCTTCATATCAAAGTCTCAGCCGTATTCAATCTATTATTTTTATTAAGCAACTTGGTTAACTCCAAGCGCTAATCGTACCCGAAAAGTTGTTGCACAGCCTTTGCTATAGTCGTAGTTCATGCAAAACCGTTTGGTGCGCCACACAAAAGAAACGACCTGTCAGTCACTGGTTTCATTTAACAGATTTTGTCCATACTTAAAAACATGGTCGAACTCGGTTGAGCCCCCTCGCTTAGCCACGAACTGCCCCAAATTGCAAAGCTCAAAACCCCGATGAGCCTCAGAACGGAAACGAACGCATCCTGTGACGTCTTTTCTTTTTTGACCGTTGGAATCTGACTGGGGTCAATCACAAGATATCCATCCTAAAGCAAACTCCATTCCAACCCCTCCCTGAATGCGTCCAGGTGGACGGATTCTTTAGCTAAACCTCGGGATGGTCAATGATAATATAGGTCGTCCAAAGAATCTATATTCTATCATTGGCGATATCTAGCTAAAGTGCAAGCGAAGCAGTTTTTGTGAGGACCAACCAGTTCTCCCGTCTCCAGATTGTATAGTCCCTAAGTGATAAGATAAATTGCAATCAGTACCCAATACTCTTTCGCTGGAATTAATTACATATCTTATCTTGCGTTGCATATTCTCCGCTACCCTATATCAACCAACCATCCATCTCCAACCTGAATCCCAGATGGCTGAAACTATTGACGAGCTTCGGACGCTTGTTCTTTGTATCTGTTCCGTGCACTACCCTACTCACACACTACTCAGCTCTCCCACTGAACTTCAGGCTACTAATCGAAGTACATAATTTCCTGAGAACAATGGGCCAACAATGTCATCAAGTCCAGTTTAGTAACTTGTATGTCTTCTTATCCAACTACTAGACGCATACTTTATGTCCTTCCTTTATCGATGATTAGACTTTTCAGCACAAGAATTATAAATATGCATCAGTTTCTCCATCTCATATCTCTCATATTATTTAGTTTATCTTCTCTTCTCTTTCTTTCACTTTTTTCAACTTAGACCTGATCGTTCTTAAAAAGAATATCATATAATTAAGTTTACCTCAATATGAGTTCTGTTCATTCAAAAGAAAAGGAGGTTGCCAACATTAGTGTTGAAAAACACCAAGAATCCCTAGAACTGGGTCTTGACCCTCAAATTACTGCCAAAGATATGGCCGCCGTTGAAGCTGGTGATTTAGTTTTACAAAAGAAAATCTTCTTAATTAACGAGGCCCTCGATGAAGTTGGTTTCACCTGGTATCACGCTCAGTTATTCTGTATTGCCGGTTTCGGTTATTCCGTTGACTCTCAAATGGAAATGATTCAATCTGCTGTTAAGACTTACGTCGACTATCAAATGAAAGGTGGTGGATATCCAATCGCTACTGAGATTTTCTATGCTGGTTTAATTATCGGTTCTATCGTTGTTGGTTTCAATGCTGATGTTATTGGTAGACGTATACTTTTCAACTGGTCTTTATTCACTGCTTCTATCTTTGGTTTCTTAGTTGGTGGTATGGACAACTACCCAATGTACTGTATTATGTTATTCATCTCAACTGCGGCTGCCGGTGGTAACATTGCTACTGATGTGTCTGTCTTCATGGAATACTTACCTTCTAGGTACGGCTATATGAATACTATGCTAGCTGCTTTCTGGGGTGTGGGTCAAACGATTGCAGGTTTGATTTCTTGGGTCTTCATTCCAAACAACTCATGTGACCTTAAAGGTGCCTGTCCTTCTCATGAAAACAGGGGTTGGAGATACTGTTGGTACACCAACTCTGGTATTGTTTTGGGTGCCTCACTATTGCGTATTTTCTTCTTGAAGCTGGATGAAACTCCAAAGTTTTTGATTTCTGTTGGTAAGGATGAAGAAGCTTACTTGGCTATTAAAAGAATAGCTGATAAGCACGGCAGAAAATTATCGTTAACTCTTGAGCAACTACAGGAATGTGGTGAAATCGAACCAAATTACTTCGATGCCGCTAAGACTGGTGTCACTGTCAAGGCTATCTGGACTACCATGTGGCATCACGTTAAGATCTTATTCTCATCTCCAATTGTTATCAGATCTACTATCTTAATATTGACTTCTTGGGGCTTCATTGGTATTGCTTACTCTACTTTCTACAACTTCTTATACATTTACATTGCTTCGCATGGTGGTACCACTTCTACCTCTACATTCACAACCTATAGAAATGCTACAATTGCCAACTTTGTTGGTATTTTCGGTCCAGTTTTGGCTGGTGGCCTAATTTTAATTCCAAAATTCGGCAGAAGGGGTACTATGATCTTTGGTGCTCTTGCTGCTATGGCTATCTTATTCGGTTACACTACTGTGAGAAACCCAACTCAAGATGCCTACTTCGGTGCTTTCACATATTTCTTCGTTAACATCTACTACGGTTGTCTATACGCTTACACTCCTGAAGTTTTGCCAACTTCCGCTCGTACTACAGGTATTGGTCTTGCATTGGTTATTTGTAGAATTTTTGGTGGCTTTGCCCCTGTTGTCTACTGGTTTGGTGCTGAATCAGGAAGTGCGGTTCCAATTTGGGTCTGTGGTGCATTGATTGGTTGTTTGGCCATCCTTGCAGCCTTAATGCCTTTCGAGCCTTCTAAATCAAGACCTGTTTAGTTGTTTATCTATGTTTGAGACATACTTTATTCTATTTATCTGCAAAAGGGATTGTCATATAATTTGAAAGAATCATCAAATTAAGCATTTTATTGGGAAGATAAGAAAATATACAAGACGTACTTCTTTTCTTTTGCCGCTGTGTTGCTTTTATTGGGCTTTTCTTTTAAGATTTGTTTGTGATCCCGTTCGTTATCTGTATTTTCCACCCCACATTTCTAATGTATTCATCATTTCTTTTAATATATATATCTTTCTTTATCCTTCAACAGCTAGGCGGCCAATATTTGTATTTTGTGTAGTAAACAAAGTTTGGTAGTACGAGATGAGTCTCATCTCAGCCGCACCAAACTTGACTGAGTTTCTTTTGTTAACAGAAGCGCTGGAAGCGTTCCGTTGCCACCCCGCGTTTGCAATTTTCGAGACTAAAACCGCAGAGTATGCCTGCGTGTTTGATGTTTGGAGACCAGGAACAGTGGATGGAATGGATTTACAGAGTGATGTACTAGAATGGCACTACCAGGGGATCTCTTGAGTGATTTTTTAGGGTCTGAACGATAACAAGTATCAGCAAAAAATCTAATTACAGCATCGAGGAACTACCAGAAAAGACAAAAAATTTCGCTTCGAGGAATAGTAGGATTTTGATTCACTTGCAGTTGAATCAAAGTAACTGAAACACAAATTCAATCTTGCTTAAGCTCAATCTCTTTCGGGTGGTTTACATTACATGTATTACTTAGTTTCTTCTTACAACTTAGCAAACGCAATAAATAAATACCAACCATAAGTTGAGTAATAATATTTAATATCATAAATATTACGAATACTAAGAATGTATTCTGGCAATAATCTAAGGGAAAAGTGATGACTTGAACAGGCCAAATAGGAGGATGGGTTTCAGCAGATGGCTGATCTGTTTTTCTGCTGTGGCGACAAAAATAGAAGATAAGCTGGCTCCGAAAGATACTGCTTCAGGGCTGAGTCAATTTGAAAGTGAATTATCATAGTGTTCTTTTGTAGAGCTGGCTTATCGATTAACGAAATACTTATATGTGCATTTGAAGAGAAATGAGCTTTCGAGCGTCCCCTGCCCCTCGCAACCCCGATCGACGCGATTCTAACACTGTAATAAATTTTGGCAGAAGTAATAGTTTGAGTTTCGCACTTCCTAACGTGAGTTCACTTTTTGCTTTGCACGACGCGTCCTCTGGTTTTACTTTGTAAGAAAAAGAGGGCTTTACACAAAAAGCTCTCTAGTGACCCGTCACCTCTATAGAGGTTAGTGAAATAGCTTTTGATCTTGACTTGTTTAAGTTGATTAAGCAAGGTATTATCATACTAGCCGATAATTATCACGAATCTGGAACCAATCACTCCTTCACAAACTAGTTTTTAATCGGCTGAAGAATATACTAGTATCTTGGAGACACAAGCAAGCTAGAAACAGTTATCAACTCACTAATTTATTTACTATAAATACGATCAATTCCTCTGGAATTTTTCACTCTAAAGTAGTATACCCTTCACTGTATTCCACTTCGTTTGAGTGGAAGCCCCATAAATCGTATCCAGCATATAATAATACTTGGCAAGTCCGTTTACTTTAAAAACCTCCACTTGGCTTAATATTTGAAGTATCATTTCAAATCTCATCATATTTTCTTCAAATATATATAAATAGAAACTTTATCGTTTCATAGCATCTTTGACTTTTTTGGCATACATTTATTTTATTAGAGCATGAACATAGAAATTGAAAGTAAAAAACTCTATGACAGGATTCAGCAGTCCCATAGTTGCCCAAATGATGATACCGTTCAACAGCCACTTTTTGCAGAGATTTATCAGTTTCTAAATCAGCTGCCCGAAGGAACTCATCATTTTTGTCATAGTGATATTCTTTCATACAATGCATCATACTTTTTTGCAGTTTTGATTTCATTCGATGCTCCAGAACACCCTGTTTTGATATCATGTAAGAAAACAAACCGAAGATTCCTTGATGATTGTCCTGACTGTTTGAATGGTTTCCACTTGTCAAGAGCTAAAGTTAGACTTGATTTCATGCTGAAACGAAAACTACCATATTCACAAGTTCAAACTGTCATGGACAGAATATTCGCTTGGGAATCGGAGACATTAATGACCAAAATTCAGAATTCGAAAGGTCAACCAAGTAGGCCTGATCTAATAAATACCGCCAAAGAATGCTTAGTTTGTCCCGCTTTGTTTAGAAAGGCACCACAACTCCATGGAATCTTTAATCTCATATTTGGACTGTTTAGAAATGAAACTGCTGCAATAACTCCTTCCTTGAAGTGTTTCCCTGGCTTACTATACTTCTTATTTTCTGGTCCTACTCCAGGAAGAGACTGGGCGTTATCGTGTCTCCCATATGATAAACTGGCAATTAAGGATCCAAATGCTGCCACAAATTTTGAGTCTTCTGACTTAAATTTATTGCTAATCGAAGAATTTGAAGTGTATTTCTATGACATTCAAAATCCAGGCTCGTTCACAGATGCAAACTGTATCACATTTTGGACTGGTTTGATACCAATCATGAGGTTCTGTTCAAGTGAGCTAATTATCGAAAAATTGAATTGTCCTGTTACAATAGAAGCATTTGAAGCTGATACTCATAAGCCTCAAGGAAATTTCAAAGTAGTTCCATTAATTCAAGTTTTCATCAATCAATTATTGTCCAGATTAGATGCTCCATTACCAATTCTGTTAAGAGCTTTTTCAATACTGTTGGACAAATTCAATTCTTCGTTCTGGACGCAAACTGCTGGTAAAGTAACCCCGTTTTTGGAATACTTTGACGCCATATTCAGGAGTCCACACTTCTTCAAATATTTGCAAATTCTACCTTCTATGCCAATTGTCACTACAATGGAAGGTAACTCCGATCGACCTGGGGCAAGACTAATGTCTGTTGGAGATTCATCCCCTATTGCTTCTTTCCAGGATATGTGTGGTTGGATCAATTCTCTATATAGATCCTTGAGCTCATCCCGTAAGGTAACTACAGCATGTATTATTTTCAAATATATGGTTGATGAGAAGATTAAAGAAATACCATTCAGAGAATTCTTGATTTTCACTGCATTTGATATTATGTGTCAAGAAACAGAGTTGAAAAAGTCACTTGGAGATCCAGAACTCACTTTTGAACTATATTCGAAAGCCGATCCAAGAGCGGTTGTTGACCAGAAAGCTATTGTCCTCTTTGACGCTGCTAATAATATCTCATTAAAAAAGAAATCATTAAAGTTGGTTAGTAATTCAATGATATATGACGTTACTTCATTGGCCCATTATAGTCAACTATTAAGCAAGTTTGATTTGTCCGTCAATTCATTATTCAATTCTGATCTTTGGACTTTGTTGCAAACTAAAGTCATTTCCAATGACGTTGATTTTGCTTCTGCCATATTGGGTAGTTTGAAAAATATTACTGGAATGTATTCCGTCGATATCACCCTTCTGAAATTGAAATTCAAAGAAATAAAGAGTAATACTGATGATAACTTGAGATCCTTGGTTGCTTCCTGTTCTAAGCAAAACAAAAATGTGCAACAAATGGTTACCAGCATTGATAAAATTTATAGTAGGATCGCTGAATTATATGATGGTTGGAATATTAAAACTCTATTGCATAATCCTGATTGTGCTCTTGGTTTCTGGTCTTCCATTCTGTCGCCTGAAGAGAAAATTTATGAAAGTTCAATTGGTTTGCTATACGAAACTTTCGATGTTGATGGTCGTTTTGAAGCATTTAAAGAAATTTTACGATCAAATTTAAGCGTAAGTGTCAACTCATTCGGTGTTGCTTTGCATGCAGTCAGCCAATTAGAATTATTTAACCCAACTAAAAGAGCGCTCAAGGTATTGATGGATTTCACAAAGTGCTTAACCGACCCTGTTCATGGTGTTTTGATTTTGACTTCGAATTTACCTATAGAATCAAAAGGATCATTGGGTACATTCTGGCATCAAGCATGGGCATTCTTAAAAATGATTTATGTCTCGATCTTCCGATGGTCTGCTGATTATGAACAACTGAAACTTACACTCAATAAAGATCATGCTGAAAAAGTCTCCAAAGATTTGCTAGAATTTACAAGAGACACTTTAGACTTGTCACATTCTCTCATGAATAGTTTCAAGATTATGGTCAATTGCCTACAATCTCCCGGTGTGGATGCTGCTGAGAATATCATAAAAATTGAAGAACTTATGTTTTCCCCAGTTTTGGAATCTTTCAAGCAACTGATTCACTGGTTAAGATTAAGTGATTCAGCTTTGTTGGTTTTATGTGTTGATTTGACTAGGAATATTCTGGACTTGGTCATCGAGCTACAGTTAAAATTCGATGATGAATCGTTACTTACTTTGGCAAAATTATGTGCCAAAGCAAAGAAGTTCAACAATAGACTAACAGAAGAACAAACTGGTGAACTACTTATTAGAGTTAGAAACTTTAATGATTCCTTGGTTGAAAAGGTTCTATTAGAGGCTGAAGAGTATAGAAAGAAGCAACAGCAGCATCTGTTTGGTTCCTCTGCTCGCATGTCTTCTTCTTCTGTTGAGCCTCCTTCAAGAGCAGAACTCAAAAGTGGCTCTGATGATGATGTGCAGTTTATTGATAGTAGGCCAATTGGTAATAAACAGAAATCTATCATCGACTTCATGTCTGATCGCCCACAACAAAAATTGCAGCAGCCTACTAAAAGAATTTCGCAGCTTGATCAGGCTAGATTACAGCTTAATGAAAAGAGAAAAATACAGGAAATTTCTAGAGAGCCTGCTGCTCCTAGGCCAGCTGGGTTTAACAAAAGTAATCAAAGAAAGAGAGCTGATGCTAGCTCTGAAGGATCTGACGGGGATTCAAGCTCTGACTCTGAAGAGGAAACCTTGTTTACCAAAGAGGAAGTTGTTGCTAAAATGAAGAGAACAAAACAAGCACTTCAATCTTTGAATCCTAAATTAGGATTTAATATAAGGCCAAAGCCAGCTGCTAACGCCTTAGCGTTAAAGAAGAAGGCGGAGGAGTTGATGAGGTTGAGGCTAAATGTGGATATGAATCCTTTATATAAGAAGGTTTTGAGTTGGTCATATATCAGGGAAGCAGAATTTCCAGACGATAATGAACCTAAATATCAACCTATAAATGATACTTTTGCATCTGTAGCAGAGTATCAAAAAGCTTTTGAGCCGTTGTTGCTGTTAGAATGCTGGCAATCAATCCAGAGAGCAAAACAAATATCCCAAGAAAATCCATTTAGATTGACGATTGGTTCATGCTCCGCCACCGACTCATTCTTTGACGTTTATGCCTCTATCAAAAAGGAAGTTATTTCTGAGCAAAAGGCTCTGGGTGACAGCGACTTGATCGTTTTAATGTTTTACGATCAGCTCGATGAAAATGGTAAGGTCCCTTCTAAAAAGCAATTAGCTGGTTGTAAACACACCTGCTTAGCGAAAGTTAGGGCCATCAAGGGCAACAGCAACGGTTACTGTGATATCACTGTGAGAGTTGCCACTTCTACCCCAATGACCTCATTTCTAACCCCATCTACTGAAGTTGTTGGTATGCGTGTTATGCAAATGATTACTATTGAAAGAGAATTCTCGTCGCTAAGAGGCTTGCAGTACTACGACTTGGCAGATAATATTTTCAAAGCCATTCCTGCTGAGCCTGAAACTCTTAATGAGGTCCAAATCAATAAGATGAAGAAGTTGTACAGTGTGAATGATTCTCAAGCTTTAGCCATAGCTGGAACTGTCCATAATGATGGTTTCTCATTGATTCAAGGTCCACCTGGTACCGGTAAGACCAAAACTATTTTGGGTATTATTGGTTATGTATTAACTGCCGTTGAAGCTCAGCCTGCAACACCTATAAGCCAGCCTGGTAAAGGCAATGAGGAAAGTACAAGCTCGCCAAAGAGAAAGATTCTAATTTGTGCGCCTTCCAATGCTGCTGTTGATGAATTAGTGTTGAGGTTAATGGGAGGTATAAAGAACTCTAAAGGTGAAACCTTTGAACCTAACATTGTTAGATTAGGTAAATCTGATGCAGTCAATGCACAAGTCAAGCAAAAGACCTTAGAAGAATTGGTTGAAGCTCAATTGTCCTCTTTCAGTAATGTCAATGAAGACTTCAAGATCAAAGAAGATCATAGAAAATGCTTGGAAGAACGAAATCGTCTAAGAGCCAAACTAAACGATAGCACGCTTACTGCGGACGCTGTTGCCGCAACCGAACTAAAATTACAAGAAGTAGTTCAAAGGCGTAAGGAACTTGGTAAGAGATTAGATGAGGCTAGAGAACAGCAAGCCGTTAGTTACCGTAGTAGAGAAATTGAAAGAAGAAATATTCAATTTAAGATATTGAACTCTGCTCAAGTTGTCTGTTCTACCTTATCAGGTTCTGCTCACGACGTTTTAGCAAGTATGTCTATGACGTTTGATACAGTGGTCATTGATGAAGCTGCACAATGTATTGAGCTGAGTGCCATTATTCCGTTGAGATATGGTTGTAAAAAATGTATCATGGTTGGTGATCCAAACCAATTACCACCTACTGTCCTATCCCAAAAAGCAGCATCATTTAATTATGATCAAAGTTTGTTTGTTAGAATGCAGAATAATTACAAGGACTCAGTGTACTTGTTAGATGTTCAATATCGTATGCACCCTGAGATTTCAAGATTCCCGTCCAAAGAATTCTACAACTCTAGATTGTTGGACGGTGAGAACATGGCGACGGTGAACAAGAAACCATGGCATTCATACGAACATTTTGGTCCGTATATGTTCTATAACGTTAAAGGTAAACAAGAACAGAACGCCCAAACGATGTCTCTCTATAACACCTTAGAGGCAAAAATTGCTTTGGAAATGGTCCATAAATTATTTGATTTATATCCAGACACAGTTTGGTCTGGCCAAATTGCTGTTATTTCACCTTATAAAGAACAAGTTAAAACTATAAGAAATGTTTTCATTAAAGAATTTGGTTTCAACATCACAAAAGAAATTGATTTTAATACTGTTGACGGTTTCCAAGGGCAAGAAAAGGAAATTGTCTTGTTTTCTTGTGTTAGAGCAACTACTGCTACCACTGGTGTTGGTTTCTTAGCAGATATAAGAAGAATGAATGTGGCGTTGACAAGAGCCAGATCTTCTTTGTGGATTCTTGGCTCCAGGTCGGCATTACTGTCTAATCGAACATGGAAAGATTTGATTAAAGATGCTTACGACAGAAATCTCGTTGGTTCTGCATTCCCAAACTTCACAAAACAAAAACTTGAACATGTTGTTTGGGACGAATGGGAAAAACCAAAGTCTAAAGCAATCTCTACTGATTCTTCTTTCCCTTCATTACCACCTCCGCCTCCTCCTCCACCACCTACATCAACAGGTATGTTACCTCAACATGGCTCAACTGAATCAAGGCCTGAGACTTTGAAAAACCTAAGTGATGAAGACTCTAGTGTTAAAAAATCCAGTAAAGCTCTCGGACATACAGAAAGGAAGAGATTGAAGAAAGAAGCCAAGCTCGCCAAGCGAAAGATCGAAGCTGGTCTAGAGGCCAATCCTTCATCAGATGGAACTGTCAAGAACACTCCTAAAAGAAAGAAAGTTACATTTGAAGGGGATAATATAGAGATAGGTTCTCAGAATGAAACTCAGTTGAAACCTATTTCTACTGGTGCTCTACCTCCACCTCCGCCTCCGCCTAAGGTTATTTCTTCTAATGCTGTTGGTCCTACTGATTCATCCAAGAGTATAACTGGTTCCGCTGCTCCAATGCTTGCAGTTTCAAATGTCGCTCCTGCATTAGAAAATGACTTTCCCGTCCCAACTTTCTCCGGCAGACTCACTTCTCCTTCAGTCCAAGGACCTATGGCACCGTCCGAAAGTGATCCGTCTCAGAAGACTCAATATCCTAAGGATATTGTGGTGCCTAGCAGCACTGGCGTCCTCCAACTGTCAAAACGTACTTCGGGCTCACTGCCTATGCAAGAAGTTGCTGATAAGGTTGACGCAAATCGATCCATCGAAGGCCTGCAGGAGCCAAATTCTACTTATACGCATGTCTCTGCACAACCGACACAAACAAAACAATCTGAAGAACAAAGGCATGCCAGTCAATTCAAAAATGGTGAGACACAGTCTTACGGAGACTCTCGAAACCAACAGCCAAACTCTGGCAACCAAAATCAACAACAGCTTCAGCGTCCACAGAACGCTAACCAAACAGACTATGGTCAACAGCATGTAAATAGTAATAACGAGATTAAAGAAGAGTACAAGCGTCAATCTTATAGCAATGCATATCCAGAATCAGGATCTTCTGCAAAATCATATAAAAAGAACTCTAACCAAGGGTATAATAATGAAAGAAAAGGTCAAGGTCATGATAGTCAAAATTCCCCGCATGGACTGTCACAGTCCAAATCAAACAACCAGTTTAAGCCAACTTCTTCGCAGTCAGGAGAGACTCCAGCACAGAAAGTGAGCCCTGGTATCTCATTCTTACATGCTGCTAAGGCCCCAGTTGCTAATAGTAGACCCACTGGTCCCAAAGTCACAAGAAAGCCGAACCATCCTGGTGAAATAAGCTTTCTAGATCCTTCAAATTCAGGAATTCTACCTCGTCAACCCGCTTCGAATTCAGGAATTCTACCTCGTCAGCCCGCTGCTGCTATTAGTAACAGATGGAAATCGGGTCAGACTAGCTTAGGCAAGGTGGAAATGTACAAGATCAGTAAGCCAAAGCCAAGAGGACCTTCTAGAGGCGGTGCTGGTAGAAGAAGTGGAGGTGGTTACAAGCCACCTGATAGGAGGTAATAATTATATTCTCATCTCAATCTTTTTTGTCCTGTTTATCTAGCATTTGTATATTATGTTATTAATTCATTAATTTTAAGTTATTTCGCATTGCAATTTTCTTGTTTATAAATCATAGTTTTGGCATATATGAAGAATTCATGATCATATTGAGGGTATTAAGAGCTATATATTAATAAACGTAAGAATAAAAAAAATAGGTATGCTACATGTTACACATTAGGTGGTAATGAGTGAGTTGGGTTGACATTCAATCCTTCAATCCTTCTTCCCGCCTTTACTCATACTAAGAAGCCCTTTAACATCGCTGTACTTCTTATCCTTTGTATCTGCCGTCCCAATTCCCAGTAAATTCGTCGTGTTTCCTGATCCAGCACCAGTAGCTGTTGATGTTGAAGGTTTATTGTTGGGGCTAACACTGGTAATAGTTGTAGTTGAAATTATAGGTTGAGAGTAAGTTGGCTTAATTGGAAAGGGCGACGGAGAGATCATTGGAAGAAGACTGTTATGACTATTTCCTGTTGATCCGGTTGAGTTTGAACGTGGATATGGAATTGATATATGAGGGTGATTAATGCGATCCTCTTGAGTTATTTGGGGAGGAGAGTTCGGGGTTGAAGGGAGATCGGAAGAAGCCGTTGGTGATGATTGTTCACCACTGATAATCTTTATTGCCTGTTTGACCGCATTAACTTCTTCATAGACTATCGATCTTATAAAATCTAGGTTAAGTGACTGGATTTGTGAGAGTCTAGTATCCATGTACCCTGATATCTCAGATAAACTTTTCAATAGCAAGCTGGTCCTTTCTTCTTTCTGGTTCTTAGATTCGTCAGTAAGTATTGCTTGAACGTCACCTTCAAACTTGGCAAGGAATTCGAAGATGTCACTCAAATATACAAAACTTTCTTTGAAATTAGTTTCCTTCATGCTTTCTATGTTTATCATATCGTTCATTGCGTCCAACTGTAGTTTCAAGTTCTCGGTTATTGCTGTGGGGTTCAATTGCTTCTGCAACATTCCATTCGATTGCAGAGATTCCATTTCAGTAATCTCAGTAGATTCAAGGTTCTTCAAAGAGTCGTAATACGAATTCAGCTTGATATCCAATAGTGATTTCGATTCTTTCAACTGTTGATTCAATATTTTTTGCTTGTGCTTTAGTTTCAGAAGCTTTTCCTCCAATTCTCTTACCTCGTTATTCACAACGTTTGACTCGTCAAGTAATGTCTTGTATGACATACCTTCACTTGTGTTGTTCTCGATCTCGTAGATCTTGCGTAGCAGCTTCTCTCTTCTGTTCTCCCATCGCTCAAAGTTACCAAGAATTGACTGTTTGTTAACCTTTTCTCGCGTATATATCTCACGTATTGCTTGATGGACCTGGTTTAGCTGGGAAAATAAATTGAGTAGCCTCGATCTTGTCTTATGTATCTTTCTGTTACCTGTTTGAAGACGCTTGCGGTGTTTCTCTGTTGTATCATGTAATTTGTCAAGCAAAATGATCTCTTGGTTCTTTAAAAAATGCAACGGATCGTCAACCAGTCCAAGTGATGGGATAAGGGGCATTTCCTGAAATAGTTCAAATTGTTGCTTTTGTTGTACTGGCGTTTGCTGCTTGTGCTTGTGCTTGTGTTTGTGTTTCTTTTCTGCAAGGTCGTTGAGGTGGCTGTTGTCTAGCATCGATAGGTTTTGTAAAGACATGTGCATGTTATCAGTTATAGGAGAGCTGCTCATTACTGAAAAGTCTGGCCAAAGCGATATTGAAGAATTATCTAGTTGCATGTTAGATGGTGAATTATCGGAGGGGTCTTCGAAATTCAATTCATTACGTATCTTTTCTTTGAAGCCTTCTTCTAACGATGGGCCCATGTCATAACTTAGAAACGGTGTGGGGTCGGACTTGATATCGGGGTCCTGGCTTTCTTTCGGACTCACTTTGGCAAGTGATTCGTCATTTTTTATATCGGTGTTAAATGTAACAAGATCATCTTGTGAGTCATTATTATTGTGTATTAAGGAGTTAAAGTGATCTCCTGAATAAATCACAGATGGGTTGCTGTGATAAAGTGTCTGTTCCTTTTGTAAATCATCTTTGCTGGAACTCAGTTTCTGTTTCCTTTTGGCAAAAGAAGATTCAAATTTGAACCCATTATTCTGTTGATCCATATTGATATTGTTATTCTGCTGTAGCATATACCAATTAGAATAATGTTGTTGTGGAATGTAGTTAACTTTTAAACCATATGAATAGCTCTTACTGTCTTTCAAGTCAAAACTGCACTCACAGCTCTCTATCAGCACGCGCCACAAAATAAAATTCACTGCGTTCATCTCGGATCTACTATATTTTAGATATTTTAGATAATTAGATTTGATTTATTTACACAACCGTTTAGGAACAATTTTGGAATAAGGAGTTTAATTATCCTTTTTTCTAACATGAATGAAACGCTTTAACGAATAGTATGAAAAGCTATTCATAGCCAAGATGAACTTTATTGACTAATTCCAATTACTGTGAAACGATAAGGGCAATGGTTATATTATTCACATGCTACAAATCGGACTTATCAATGATTATATTCCATGATTGAAAGACATGTAAGAATTAAACTTACTATGTAGTTTATCCAACAAATTAGCACATAATTTTTTATGTGAATTCTCAAAATATTATAAGTATATAAATGGTTGATTATTCCTACAAGCATTATTATCTTATTTTTATACATTTTAGAACGAGAGGTGAGGAAAATTATAGTATTATATGCATTAAATATACCAATTATTCAACTATTTAAATTAAGCTAAAAGCTGATTATGCCATCATACTCACAAGAATCAAACGACGCTCAATCACCAGAATTTGTGAAAATGCAACGAGGAATTTATTGAGAAATAGTAATATGTAATGTGTAACAAGATAGATTATAAAAAGTAATTGAGTAATAATTGCGTACTTATTACAGTAACTCTCCGTAATAAGTAAAGTATATAGGTTAGCGATCCATAAGTTCTTACCTAACTGTAGGATTGGCATTGACTCGAGAAGTAGTAGTAGGGTCTGGATTAATTAAAAATTGTAACACTTTTCTCAGAATTATCCCGTTAGTTCAGCCCGATTTCGGTAGTGCTGATAATTGTGTACCCTGAATCCCAAACTCCCTTTTCAGATAGACCATTGATTCGGGCTGAGAGGGTTCGATATTTATTTAAAAGTGATAGAATAATAAATTGATATTCTGATTGATTTTCTTTCTTTCTTTCTAATCGATAGGAAAGGAATCTAAATAAAAATAGGGAAAAAAACAATATATATATATTAAAATGAAAGAGAAACAATTCAAAAGATTCACTAATCAGAAGGTGTGTAGTAAAAGAGCAAAGACAAAAGGTATAAGAACGGGTATAAAGGGTGAGTCCGAGAACGGAAGTAGAGGATAAAACCGAGAAAGAATGTAGCGATAAAACGAAAATAAGGATATAAGGAGATAAGTGGTAAAGCCCGACTTCACGTGGTTGACTAGAGTAGGGGTGAGAGTGTAGTTATTATACATATACCTCATAGGTACTCCACCGTTTAACACTAAAACTTCCAAATGTTTAATCTGATCCTACTCATATAAATAGCACCTGCTCCGGCCATTTCTGAGTTATGATCGTATTTCAGTATTCTGTTTTTTTCAAGTACAGAAATCGGTAGGGGAACTATCGTTTACACTGTAATTACAAGACGATACAAGGATACAAAAACACATCTATTGACGAAAAATGAATTGGGAAAAAGTTCCACAAGAATTATACACTCACCTAGGCTCTTCAGGTCTACAAATCTCCAAGATTATTGTTGGATGTATGTCTTTCGGTACGAAGGCTTGGGGCCTTGGTGATTGGGTTTTGGAAAACGAGGATGAAGTCTTCGCCGTCATGAAGAAGGCTTATGACGAAGGTATTAGAACTTTCGACACTGCCAACGCTTATTCTAATGGTGTTTCTGAAAGACTTTTAGGTAAATTCATTAAAAAGTACAACATTGATAGATCCAAGATTGTCATTTTAACTAAGGTTTTTGTTCCTGCCCCTGAAGAATATGAATCATTCAGTCTCGCTAATTTGCATTCTTTTCCTGGTCACGAGTTGGTCAACAGAGGTGGTTTATCCAGAAAACACATCATGGACTCTGCTGCTGCATCTGTTAAGAGATTGGGCACTTATATCGACGTTTTTCAAGTTCACAGATATGATATAAATACTCCAGTTGAAGAAACTATGGAGGCTTTGAATGATTGTATAAAACAAGGTTTGACCAGATACATTGGAGCCTCTACCATGAGAGCCTATCAATTCATCAAGATGCAGAACGTTGCTGAGAAACACGGCTGGTCCAAATTTATCTCCATGCAAAGTTACTACAGCTTACTTTATCGTGAAGAAGAAGCAGAACTAATTGCATACTGTAACGAAACAGGTGTTGGTTTAATTCCATGGTCACCAAATGCAAGAGGAGTTTTAACTAGACCGTTATCAAAGGCGCTTGGAGAGAAATCAAGAGCCAATAGTGATAAAGCTATAGCTCTTCTTGGTTTGGATAAATTATCAGCAGCTGATAAATCCATCATTAATAGGGTTGAAGAATTATCCCAGAAATATAATGTTTCAATGGCTGCAATCTCAACTGCTTATGTTTTGAGCAAAGGTTGTTCTCCAATTGTTGGTTTCAGTAATCCAGAAAGAATTGATGATTCGTTGATTTCTTTGAAGTTGAAGCTGGATAAAGAAGATATCAAGTATCTCGAAGAGCCTTATGTTTCAAAGACTTTGCCTTTCTTATATGGTGTAAGTTTGTAAGACGCTATATATGATATATACCATGCTGGACCACCCAGCTTTTTTTTATTTATGCTGAAGATGGTGTCCCCATTTGGAGTTTAATATACTTAGAATCAATGGTAATGGACCAAAAATACCGACCGCATTTTAATCGTGGAACACAAATCAAAAGGAGGTGAGTTCTGCAGGAATGCAGAGTAATTTTAATTGAGAAAGAGGGACAATCCAATGTCCCGAGATGACAGTTGTGAACGTTGACACTGTATTTGATGGTGCTCTAAATGCAGTGATGCAGTGCATATCATTCCCGAATTTATGTGGCTTCGATAAGCTATGGCTCCCACCATAGACGATACATATTCATAGGAATATCGTTTCGACTTATTCATGAAACATCAAAATATAATGATTGAAAAAGAAAAAAGAATAAACAGGAAATAGAAAGCGTACAAAAAATAAAACTGAAATAAATAGCCCCGTCTCTACGGCCTAGTCCCCTCGTACTAGGCGTAAACTTCCGGATTTGGATGTCAGTAACGAACATAGATATAGGTCAATGCTACAATATCTATGATTGATAGTAAAAATACTCTAAATCTCTCTTCTTAGTAATAACGAGCTTAAATCTTATCATCCAGTGATAGCTTGCTAGCAACATCGGTACTTGAAATGGTCTTTTTGAATTCTTCAAAACTTAATCTTCCATCACCGTCTTCGTCACTCTCCATAATCGTCCTATCAACAAGCTGTTGTAACTGCACATCAGTCAACGAGTTGGCCACCATCATTCTCAAAACTAAGAATAACTCACCGTTTGAAATGTAACCATCGTTGTCGATATCGTACACCTTGAACAAAAACCTCAACTTGTCGTCCACAGACCCACTTGCCGAGAAAATAGATAACCCTGTAACAAATTCTTTGAAATCAATATCACCACCTCTATTCGTATCGAATATGTCAATCACTCTTTTAGCTAGTGGATTTTGGCCTATCCCGGGAATGTTGAGAAACTCATCTTTGTCTATAGCACCAGAGTTGTCAGCATCTAACTTCATAAATCTTTTCGCCAATCTGTCTATTTCATCAGAACCAACTATATCATAAGATAGAATCAAGCCGTGAAAGGAATTTGAAGCAGAAACGTGTTAGTATTATAGGTCTTCAGTGAAACAGGTGCCTGAATCATGTCTTGGAGTATCATGAAAAATGCAATGCACGCGTATGGATATACTTACAGTTGGTACCCTCCGAAAGGTCATCTAGTAGGTTAGAAGGAATGTTACCCATATTTGATTTATTTGTGACTATATTGCCTTCAGAATATAGGTAAACTTGATGGTTCACAAGCACGATATCATTTCATACAGCCTTTAAAAGTTGATCTTTGCTTTTTTTATATGGCAAAGCTCAAATTTCTCAGAGGAGACGCTTCTGCGTCGGCTTTATAATTATCATCGCGACGATTCTCGGCCCTTATTGTCCAGCCGCCACGGTTTTGAGTTCTTTGACTATGTATTTGATACTTCTATCCTTATCTGTAGCGGCTGATGTATAGAATTAAATAGTTGAAGATGTTTATAACTGTATTTAGTCGACATAAAATATATTATTTACATGGAACTGAGGTCTCTGTCGGTAACATACCCCCTCGCAACACCGTCAATACCTTCTTCTATTTCGGCACCCTTATCAAAGTCTACGCCGTTCTCTTCAGCGTCCAGCTCTTGCTGGTTATAGTCACTTCCTAACCCGGTCCACTGTCTGGTTTGTAGGTAGTCAGCAGAGGTACTCACTGTGTTCTTTATTGACAGGGTAGTAGAAAACTTCTTGACTAGTTGATTCTCTGCCTCGTTGCTGCCCTCAGTGGCACTTTCGCCAAGCTTCAGAGAGTCGGCTAACGACTTCATAGCACTCATTTCAATTTCAAGATGTTTCAATTGTCTCAAAGGTTGAGAAGCTACTAATTTGCCAGTAACAGGATTGAATGTAGGAGCATATTCATCATCTTTGTCTTCTTCATTTGCATGACTAGTATTATCAGTTGAGGATGTGTTGTTCGTGCTTTGTTCTTCGTTCTTCTCACATTCTTCTTCAGACTCGTATCCTTCTTGTTGCATAACTTCCTGGAAATCGGTAACCCACTTACCTGTCCATGTAACTTCAAAATTTAAGGCCATTTGCAATTCATATGGGGTAATAATAGGTTTATAATAGTCACCGAAAGAATCAATTATTATACCCGACTGTCCACATCCTAGAACACACCAAACTTCAATATTCTCAAAATTTGCCAATTTGGCAACGTTGGGTTTCCCCACAACAAACATATAATGCTTCTTTCCGGCATTTTTGATCCATTTTATCACTTTGTTCAATAGCTTTTTGGTATTGGAAAGCGAAAGAGTGTTGACTAGTATGCCAACAGTGCCGGCATTTCTAGCCATATGCATAAGCCTGTAACGTCTCATTAATGACGGAAATGGACCCTGCGATATTTCATTGTAAGAGGAATCGAATGTTGTGATGTCGCCAAACTTGGTAGAGAGTACTAGTAGTCTAGGGTCAGCTGGTTTGTTGATGTGGAATAAATAATATTCTTGAGTCAATTCATCATACGAATCTTCTTCCATATATTCCAACTCATCTTCAGGAAGACCACAAATAATACGAGATGCAACTTTTATCGTTTTCCCTTGATATCGCTGGGGATATCTATCCATTATGGTGGCATTTGGTCCACATATTTCAAAATCGATGTCAGCGTAGGCCAATTTGTTATACTCATCTTTTAGCTTTGTGTATATATCGTATAGTTGATAACTATATGGTGTATCCGCCATCAACATGATTTTGGCATCTAAATCTGAGTAGGTTTCTTTAAACTTGGTTATAAAAGCTTCTTGATCTAAGTAAGGTCTTCCGAAGACATACACCGCCGGGAGTTTCTCTATAGGGCTCAAACAGGCATCGCCAAAATGAACAACAGTATCGGCAGAGACATGTTCGGCAGCCACTTCATCTATACAGCATGGTGAATATGATGTGTCTGCTAAAATCCAAACTTGCTGATCGTTATTTTGCTTCTTGCCGTTTCCATTTTTGCATTCGGCACCACATTTACCAGTACATGGTTTCACCAATTCTATATCGACTGGCTTGGCTTTACATGAAGATGAGTGTGTGAAATCAATTTCTGCTTCATTGTCAGCATGTTCTGCTTGTCCACTATGTGCATGCTCTGTTTCATTGAGTCTCTTGAGGTTATCTTGGAGCACTTGCACGATAATCGCAGAATCGCAAACCAAGCTATCAGGGAACTGAAGCGTGATTTTCTTGAATTTTAAATGACCATGGGAATCTTTTGAAGCTAGAAACTTGCTAAGCTGATCAAGGTTGTAGTATTCAATGATGCTATCCCTTAAGCCTGCAGCTGATATCTCGGAGTTACTCTCCACAGTGAGCTCAGGTCCAAGATGAGATCTTTTCTTGCGATTTTCGCCCGTCTCCACCTTTGAAAATTCAAAGGTAACTTCATCTTGAGTAGTAGAAAGTGCTGGAGCAACCAGCGTTTCAGATATCATATTGGCTTTTGTATATAATCCAGTATCTTCTGATAAGGTAAAGACAATAGTGCTGATGGTAAAGGTAGAGACTTTTACAGTTATATAGAAATTATGATCTGATTAGTTGAGTTCGCGGCTGTGCAAAACAAGAAAAATTTTATCTCACGGATCTTGCGTCGATTTAGGTCGTTTTGTTACATCTGCGTCGATATCGTTTGACCTAAACAATTTGGGTGTTAATTATACCTCTGTTACGGTGTTACAACTACTTTCTCTAGGATCTTTGGATATTTCAGATGAAAACAAAACCACCTATTACAGGCTTTTTGTCAATAATAATAGCATTAAGAGATAGAAATCCATAGAAAAGCGATACACATGAGTGAAAGAATCGAACTAGGCTACACAGCAGATTACCACGTCCATTTAAGACAAGGTGAGATGATGAGCGTTGTCACCAAGACAGTGACCCCAGGTGGTGTTTCTATAGCATACATCATGCCTAACCTAGTGCCTCCAATTACCGATATTCAGAGAGTTGTCCAATATAAAGCTGAGCTAGAAATATTATCACCAAAGACTACTTTTTTGATGACTTTTTATTTGAGCAAAGAACTTACCCCAGAATTAGTCGAAGAGGCCGCCAAATTAGGTGCTATTCAAGGTATCAAGTGTTATCCAGCAGGTGTTACCACGAACTCCACAGCTGGTGTTGACCCAAACGATTTTTCTCAGTTTTATCCAATTTTTGAAGTTATGGAAAAGAATAACTTGGTTTTAAACTTGCACGGTGAGAAGCCGTCTGTTTCACGTAAAGAAGGTGAATCTAGTGATGATTCAGAAGATATCCATGTCTTGAACGCTGAACCGAAATTCTTACCTGCTTTATTCAAACTACATAATGATTTCCCAAATTTGAAAATTGTTCTTGAACATTGTACCACTAAAGCAGCAATTGAAGCCATGGACAAAGTTAATGCTAACTTAAAACCAGGCGAAAAGCCTAAAGTTGTTGCTTCCATCACGGCCCACCATCTCTACCTGACTATTGACGATTGGGCCGGTAACCCGATCAACTTCTGTAAGCCAGTCGCTAAATTGCCGGAAGATAAGAGAGCTTTGATCGGCGCTGCACTTTCAGGAAAGCCGTACTTCATCTTTGGTTCTGATTCTGCTCCTCATAAATTGCACAAGAAGTCAACACATGTTGGTGTTTGCGCGGGCGTTTACACGCAGCCTTATGCTATTTCTTATTTAGCTGAAGTTTTCGATCAGCACGGTAAGTTAGATAAATTGAAAGACTTTGTTTCTACCTTTGGTAACTCTTTCTATGGAATCACTGAAAGCAAGTTAAAGTGTAAAGATAAGTGTTTCATTATTAAGAGAGATCAAGTTATCCCTGATGTGTTGACGCAAGGCGAGATCACCATTGCACCATTCATGCCCGGCTCAAAACTATCTTGGACTGTTGAATGGGAAGAATCTCGATAAACATTTCCATTCATTTTTCATAACCGTTTATTTATATATAGTACGTACATAGAATATAAACGCTGGACATAATTTATTGAGCTAAAAACAAAATTGACTGGAATTCATTAGACATTACCTAAAACAATCATAAATTTCAAATGTGGATCATGCCCGGCAGGGAAAGTCCCGTCATCATTAAAAACGCACATACTGTTACTCTTCCAACCCCAGCTTTGAGACTTATGAAAATCATTTGGAATAGACAAGAAAGATGTGATGGTTGGTTTTTCTCGTCTAGATGGTGTGAAAATGATGAAATATACTCTGATCGCATTCCTTTGGTCTTCGTAAGTCAATAGAGATTTGTCTTCGGTAGCATTGGTCATATTAACCGTATTTCTTGAAACAGGTGATCCGAGGCCCAACCCAGACAGAGGTCTGCCATCATTACCATCATTCAAGGAAAGCTCGTTCAAGCCTAAAAAGCTAGCGTCTTCTTGAATATTAGCCTTCTCTTCTGCCTCCTGTAAATTGCTGCCTTGTGATATTTCTTTGCTTATTGTTAAAGTCGACGTTTGGCTGTATTTCTTCGGTAAGCTCTGATAGTTCAAATTATTAGCGTACAAGTCAGGGTTCGTCGAACCATGCTTTGATGAAGGATTGGAGGAGTTGTTGGCACGATGTAAATAGACGCCTATTTGGAAAGTGTTTTTTGAGTGAATATGATTCTTTTGAAGATACAAATTCCAGTATGAACCGGCATACCAAAATGTCTTACCGTATACTCTTTTATCCGTTGAAAGATCAGATACATTGGCAAAAGAAATTGAAAACCTAAATGGGGGAAATTTAGTCCAACTGTATGTTCTTTCAGACTTGCTAGGTGTCTCGTCCTGAGTTGATTTCCCGTTTTCTAAGCTAACAGATTGTGCCGTGGAGCTGAGAGTCTCCAACATTAATTTATCAATCTCTGTTGGTAGTCCTGTGAGTGTAACATCTTTAATTGGAACTTGGAACCACTTAGAATCATTTGTTGGTGGTCTAGGGGCGGTGATAACATTTGCCAAGTTGAGAGTGGAACCGGAATTCACTACTAATCTATTCAATTGAACAGCTTGCCATAGGGCCTTATGTAAAACCTGAGGGTCAATGTAGGGAGTACCGTTAATATCGATATAACTTTCTAGTTCTTGTAATTGTTCTGGCGAAAGATGACAATAGTGGATTTTCTCATTCAAGACTTGCTTCAAAACTTTAACTTGATCTTCACAAGTCATTTCATCCTCTTCGATCGACGATTCAAGTTTTCTCTCAATAAGCTTTATAATGAAAAGGCATCTATCCCATTCTGTTGGAACAAAGAAATAATTTTCGCCAATGACTTCAGCTATAATACTAACAGGTATATCATCCCATTTATGAACACCAACCTCCCAACCATCTGAACAAAGTATCCCTTTTCCATTTTGAATTATCCTTTCACTAGCTGATCCATAATTGTTCGATGCGGCAAACTTCATGTTCTCGGAAAGGTTATCCATGGTCATATTCTTAACAATGTAATCCGTAGCTGTACAAACTACGCTTCCCAGTGCAAGGTACTGTCCAACAGCAATCATATTGTAAGGAATCTTACTCTCCTCTTTGATATTAATGGCACCATATAGTCTTGCGATAGCAAGTTCAAAACTAGATTGGATTATGCGAGAGTCATCAAATTCCAATTCAAATACATTTTTATGCTCATTTTCAATGTGCTTCTCGTAGGCGGAGCTTCCAGTATATTTGCCTTCTGATTTACCCAGGTATTCATCGTCTTCCTGATTTTCAGCATCATAACGGTCTTCGGTACTGACATCATTGCCCTCGTCAGCTTTGTTCGGTGCTTCATTTTTAGACCATTTGAACAGGAACTTGAAGTAATCACTTTTATCTAAAAACAACCTATGCAACTTGTAAGAAGATCCAAATGCTTTTATTGTAACATCTGAGTAAGCACCTTCAAGAAATCCTCTTTTAAAAATGTATTCGGAAGTGCTTTCATTTTTACAGCAACCGTAAGGGCAAGCAACTACTTCGGAATCAAAAAGGGAGTTTGGATTTGGGTTTGAATCCTTTTCTGAATGATCCGTAGAAGAAGAAGGAAGTGCAGAAGGCTGGTTATTAAAAATTAATTCGTGCTGTTGTCTTGAAGGTGTAGATGGTGGCGATGATTGGTCAGTATTTCCCGAAACTGGTTCATTGGCGTTTGCAAAATCATTATCTCTGTAATAGGTTAAATTCCCAGGGGTGGATCTTCTTGGATTAATGCGTCTGTGACCTGATCCCGGTGCTTCTGGCATTTCTGTTTTTGATATGTTTCTCTTTATGTGATACCGTTGGGAGGCTTGTACAAATAAATGAAGGTAAAGGCCCTTTGTAATCGATAATTTTGAAACAGATTTGAATGAAAGTAAAAGGTTATGAAGCGTTAATTAATTGATTTTGCTTGCAGTCCTGGTTGCGTATATGAGGGTATTGACATAACACCGTAACAGATATTTGAGAGAACAGTGGTTTTTACTGCATGAAACGTCTTCACTTTACCTTTCCAAAAAGTATAAGTTTGAACTAAATCAGTCAAATGAAAACAAAGATATCTGGAAACATAGCGCAATTTCTTCAGGCTGTGTAAAGAATTTTGGTAACAGAATCAATGTGGGTCTATCCTATTGCTGGTGTTAAAACAGGGATTTTGGGGAATTCGGGCATCCAGGTCCCTTGCAAAGAAATTTGCCAGTCATAAAAGGAAATATCCCATATGCTAATAAAGTGTTGTTCAAAAAAAATAGCTTTAAATACTTGTCGTCCTTGCGGTATGGTTGAAAACTTCCCTAACGCTGGACTTTTTGAAGATTTAAGAGAATACTTCAGAATCAGAAAACACACCTAGTTTCGTATCGGCCTACCCATTCTAGAAGTAGTATACACTCCATCACAATTACATTAAACGAAATATCACAAACAAACAATCGCAGTTATCTTGTACCGTGGATCCTGCTCGAAACCTGCCTGCAATCGGTTAGGGCGGACTGAAAGAAGAGAGCAACGATACGTTTGTCGCACAGAGGCAGGTCTAGAAACTCATAACTACACTTTTTAGGTTTAGAATGACCACTACTGCTAGAACCACTACAGCTAGACCCACTACATCTAGACCCACTCCAGCTGGTGCAGTTACAAGCAGATATCACGGTAGATAGAGAGAAATCAGAAGTAATTTATTGCAATCAGTAAATGCATATATTCATTGGGTAACTAAGTCATATATAAAACAAGCTATCATGCGATGAAAGCACAATCACAATGAACTAAATTATTTTGGTCACACAGGGTACCGAATCATCCCAAGGCCAAATGCAGCTCAAACATCCTACTATACAGTGTGGCCTCCTTAAAGTAAACTACGTCAATTATAAGAGAAGAGAGCCAATTATTCATCATCAGGGAATTCTTGGAATAGTTCGTTGATCTTCTTGAATATCTCCTTGTCCTTTTCAGTTTCTTTGTCCAAGTTGTATTCATCATCATTTATGCTTTGCATCCAAAACAGGTTCTTGGCACCAGAACTCAAAAATGTTAGCATATAAACTCTACCAGTCTTACAAGAGTTGACTTTCTTCCACGTCACGTCTCCAGCAATGACCAACAACTCTTCAGATTCGACACCACCAGCAGTGGTTTCCCTTGGATTCCAACTGAAGGAGTAGAATCCTTCACCTTCTTCGCTTTGCTTTATAACGATCTCCCCCTTTATTGGATTTGGAGTGTAGATGTTGTCTTCCTCGTTGTAATTAACTTTACCAGCTTTGAATCTCAGTGGGGTTGTTAAGGGCATTTTCCGGTTATGTGTATAGTATATATCTTTTTATTATTCTTCCTATATAAGGCTACTTCAATTGATAAGTCCCTAGTTCTAGTTCCAAGGAATTATAGAACAGTCCCATTTGATTGCCAGGCAACTTGAAAAGCGTCGTTGTGGAAAGTGACAGTGGCAAATCCCTAATCAGCTTCAACTCAACGGTCATATTAAAGCGGGAATTGTTAAGGACACGGCAGATTTTCTTACTTGCAAAACAAATTATGTAGTATTTTTGTATTATATAATCAATTATATAATGTCATGACACAATAAATTTTGCCCACCATATATCACAATCCATGTAATGGTGGTAATGTCGCCATTAGACAGGGGTATGTCGCTGTATAGACGTAATTAGCTTCTCTCCGGCCTTAAAGACTTTGTTTCGCTGGTGGCCCCAAGAGAGAATAAAGAATCAGATAAAGAACTAGATTGCAAGAAGAAGCAAATATTATTATAGTAGTAGAGGATGGAATCTAGTTTCTGAAGCAGAAAATGAGTGTTTGCTGCGGTAAAGAATGACAAGGGGAGGTGGGACAAACTTGATTACGTCATGCTATGGGATAATTGATTATGTCATCATGTTATATAATATATTACGCAATTTGTTGTTTCCTTAGGCATTCCCGTAACGTGTGTACTAATTACCTAGTGCATTGTAACAGGTAACGTTGCACCCTGTCCTGTGCGGCGCCGGAAGTGTCTCTACAGATTCCGAAATCGATCTCACCTCCATTATTTTTATTACTTCTCCAGATTCTGGCGCCAATGAGACCAATTAATTTAGTATTTCCCTCTTTTTTTCTTGTCTTGTTTTATCTTCTTTTGTTTATCTTCTTTTTTTTTACCTTCTTTTGTCTTTTTAAAAGCATTTTCATCCTTCTTTAGCTTCAAGTCAATTAACATAACTTTCTTTACATAGTAACTTGTCACGAAACTAAGGTACGTCTTACAACTTCAAATGAGCTTCTGCAAATTCCTAACTTGTATTCAATAATGGTACTGTTTCTATCAACTGGCGTCTATCATAACTTATACAGTTGATGTATATGTGTGTATCTATTCTAGACGTGATACAACATATTACAATAACTGAAAGGCGTGATCTGATGTTAGTTGTTAGTTTCAAGTACTATGCTGATTGAAGCTTTGTTAGTGATTTTCTAACTGTGAGTTCTCTTGTATTGTTGGATTTCAGTTGGATTCATCTAAAAGGCCTTTTTTATATTTATTTGGATCGATTGGAAACAGCAATGTGTATGAGAAACTGAGGGAGCGCGGGAGCTGGGGGAGTGCGGAACTACTGGGAGACTGCTGGAGGGAACTGGGGGAACTACTGGAGGGAACTGGGGGATTTAGAGGGGAACTGGGGGAACTACTGGAGGGAACTGGGGGAACTACTGGAGGGAACTGGGGGATTTAGAGGGGAACTGGGGGAACTACTGGAGGGAACTGGGGGAACTACTGGAGGGCATACCGGGGGAACTACTGGAGGGAACTG
>BCKW01000005.1:499709-535716 GCA_001600755.1 Ogataea methanolica
CAGTTCCCTCCAGTAGTTCCCCCGGTATGCCCTCCAGTAGTTCCCCCAGTTCCCTCCAGTAGTTCCCCCAGTTCCCCTCTAAATCCCCCAGTTCCCTCCAGTAGTTCCCCCAGTTCCCTCCAGTAGTTCCCCCAGTTCCCCTCTAAATCCCCCAGTTCCCTCCAGTAGTTCCCCCAGTTCCCTCCAGCAGTCTCCCAGTAGTTCCGCACTCCCCCAGCTCCCGCGCTCCCTCAGTTTCTCATACACATTGCTGTTTCCAATCGATCCAAATAAATATAAAAAAGGCCTTTTAGATGAATCCAACTGAAATCCAACAATACAAGAGAACTCACAGTTAGAAAATCACTAACAAAGCTTCAATCAGCATAGTACTTGAAACTAACAACTAACATCAGATCACGCCTTTCAGTTATTGTAATATGTTGTATCACGTCTAGAATAGATACACACATATACATCAACTGTATAAGTTATGATAGACGCCAGTTGATAGAAACAGTACCATTATTGAATACAAGTTAGGAATTTGCAGAAGCTCATTTGAAGTTGTAAGACGTACCTTAGTTTCGTGACAAGTTACTATGTAAAGAAAGTTATGTTAATTGACTTGAAGCTAAAGAAGGATGAAAATGCTTTTAAAAAGACAAAAGAAGGTAAAAAAAAAGAAGATAAACAAAAGAAGATAAAACAAGACAAGAAAAAAAGAGGGAAATACTAAATTAATTGGTCTCATTGGCGCCAGAATCTGGAGAAGTAATAAAAATAATGGAGGTGAGATCGATTTCGGAATCTGTAGAGACACTTCCGGCGCCGCACAGGACAGGGTGCAACGTTACCTGTTACAATACACTAGGTAATTAATACACACGTTATCGGGTTTAAGATACCAAGCTGTGCATTACATATATACTAATCTTCTATCCTTGCTATGGGAGTGTAGGTTCAAGACGAAACATCAATATTGGATCAGCATTATAACAGAAATAGCGAGTTCAAGGTTGCAGTTTTATCCCAAGTGAATCTTTCGACAGGGCTTCTATTAAATTCGCAGCCGCAGCAAGGAAAACTTGAGATACAACGCCTTGGGTCAAAAACAGGCGGCTCAATTCCTAGGCTTGTCTTCAACTTATATCATCCACTTAACTAATCTGGGTAAGTATTGATATAATCGATATATATGTACAAGTTTAAAGATGTAAATGTGTGCTAGGATATTGTTTGATAGACATTAGTAGCTTGTAGAAGGAGTGGTGTTTGAACAAAGGAAACAAAGGARATTAAGGCAACAAAGGAAAAGTTGAAGCGGATCCTATTGGCAGAATTTGATGGCAGTACTCTAGTATAGAGAAGATGTGAAGGTTTCTTTGAAGAAAGGGCAAGGGTGTGCTCTATTCAGAGCCTGGAACGTGGTTCCAAGTCACATGATTTCCGGCGGTTACTACGGTAACGGGCCAAAAGTGCAAATCAGCACTTTTAGATGCTTTTTTTTTTGTTTTTTTTTTATTTTTTTTTATTTTTTTTTTAGAAAAAAGTTTGAGGAATCCCTGGACCTGCTTCCAGCACGTGATGAATGGCAAGTGACCAATATTAAAAAAAAGAAGATTACGTAATTGCTTAGTTCGTGTATAATAGCAGAATGGTTACGAAGCATTGTAGTACAAACCAAGTCAAAGCCAAAGAAAAACAAAAATGAGCCGTTGGTTAACTCTCCAGTCTCTAGAATTTGGCTTGAAGGATAAACTGATCTTTTTACCATTTGGCTAACTGATTGAAGGAGTGCACAATAATCTAAAGAAAAAAGGCGCCGGAAACGCATAATTATAGATTCGCTACTTACAAAAAGATGGATTTCCCTCCAAAAGATGTACAGGAGTTAGTTGAAGAAATAGCGAAGATACTACTTTCCAGAAATCAAACAGTCTCCGTTAGTGAAGGTTCGTGTGGTGGACTCTTAAGCGCATACTTGATCTCCTTACCGGGTGCGTCCAAATTCTTCGATGGTGGGCGTTTAACGTACAGTTTGAAGTCACGTTTGAAATTGAGTGGTTGGGATAGAGACCAAATTCGTGAGTACATTGGACCCAGTGAATCCGTTGTTTTAAAACTTGCTAGAAATTTAAGAATTGAGTTTGGTTCAACCTATGTTTTATCTGAATCTGGGTTCGCTGGTCCTTCTACTAATGTCGGGCTAGATAACGAAAGTATTAACAACAACGATGACTCTAAATTAGGTATGGTTTATTTGGGAATATCTGGTCCAGGTGGTGATAAGTCATGTGTCGTTAGCACAGGATCTGAGGGCCGTTCAGAGAACATGCAATTGTTTGCTAAGCATGGACTAGAGTTTTTATTAGAAGTTTTGAAAGACCAACCTCCGAAAAAGTAGGCGTATGCTATTGGTATGATACGAATATGTCGTATTCTTAGACTTATATGCAACACGAAAGAAAAAGTGTAGATAGTTGAATACTACTTTCTATACACACACTATGGGCCATAGCTGCTTTAACCTTTACTGAAAATTTTATAAAATTATTTTCCCTTTAGGCAGGAGGGCTATAATTTATCTCGTTAACGACTATCGACAATCGATTATTTTAGTATTATTGACTTTTGTTATTCAACGGTTTGGCGATATCTGGTACCTACAACACGCTCAAAAGCGTCAGAAATTGAGTATTATCTCTCACCTATTAACCACTAGTCTTACACTGCAGAATTCAGGATACTGAGAAGCGACCTAAGATTTGTTCGATTGTGATATAAGATATATTCTCTTGCTACGGACAAGGAGTTGCATACAGTGTTGAGAGAGGAGACAAAAGTAAGTAAAATGATAGAACCCAATTGCAGGCAAGCGAGTTACACGATTTTGAATTTTCCAATAAGCTGTAACTATTCCTTTTCAAACTAGCTTATATTCCACAGACATTTTGTGATTAATGGGGTATAATACTTTGAGAATTACAGAGTTACAACAAACAAAACTTTTATAAACAAAACAAAATCTCAAACTTTTTATTACTTTTTTGTAAATTAAATAGCGAACCTATTTTGAAGCAACCGGATAAAGAATTAATGTTCGGCTTTTTCAACATTTGGTAAGTCAACTAAAGCCTTTCTAATACTATCAACTCCCTTCAATAAATCTTCCTTTGATATAACTAGAGGTGGAGCCAATCTAATAATGTGTTCGTGGGTTGGCTTAGCCAAGACACCGTAGTTCTTCATCAGCAAGCATAAATCCCAGGCACTCTTACCATTAGTCTTACTATCATCAATGACAACTGCACATAACAAACCTTTACCTCTAACTTCGTTGATAATACCGTTAGATTCTTTCATCAACTTTTTCAATTCAGTTTGCAGGAAAGCACCCAATTCTTCCGCTCTTTCAACTAGGTTTTCATCCTTGACAACTTCTAAAGCTTCAATGGCAACTCTACAAGCTAATGGGTTCCCGCCGTAAGTGGAACCATGGGAACCTGGCTCTAAAGTGTGCATGATTTCTTTGGATGATAAAACAGCAGAAACTGGTAAAATGCCACCTGAGATAGCTTTACCTAATAAAACCATATCTGGCTTGTCTTCTCTAGACAGATAGTGCTCCCAACATAGTAACTTACCGGTTCTAGCAATACCTGTTTGGATTTCATCAGCAATCAATAAAACGTTGTATTGGCTACATAGTTCTCTAACCCTTTGGAAGTAACCAGCAGGAGGAACAACAATACCGGCTTCACCTTGAATTGGCTCGATTAAGATCGCAGCAATCTTATCGCCGGCGTTCTTGAAAGCCAATTCAACGTCTTCAATGTTACCGTATCTTAATAGTTGACCATCAGTACCTGGGATTACAGGGCCAATTTTTTCCAGGAATGGACCAAAGTTAGTTCTAGCTTCTGGGTCGGTGGACATTGACACGATGGCTAGAGATCTACCATGGAAGTTGTTCTCACAACTCAATATAATGGCCTCATTTGGGGCAATACCTTTCTTCATAACACCCCATCTTCTTGCAATTTTCAAAGCACTTTCAACAGCTTCCATCCCCGTGTTCATTGGTAAGACACATTCGTAACCAAAGTATTCTGTGACATACTTGGCATAGGTACCAAAGATATCAGAGGAGAAAGCTCTTGAAGACAAGGTTAATTTTTGTGCTTGCTCAATTAAAGCGTTGACAATTCTTGGATGACAGTGACCTTGGTTGACAGCAGAGTAAGCTGATAAGAAATCGAGGTATTCATTTCCTTCAGGGTCATAGACTTTAGCACCTTTGGCACTGGCAAACACCACTGGCAAAGGGTGATAGTTGTGAGCAGCATATTCTTGTTCGTATTGAACAGCCTTAGCGGAAGATAGATTAAATTCAGGAGTTGGGGACATTTTTCTTTGATTTAAAGCGCTTGATTAGGCAATAGTTGATTAAAAAAGACTATTGTGAAAAAACACAAATATAAACGGTATGAAAGGTGGAAACATGGACGTATTTAAACACCTCATCTGATAATATATCAAGTTGACTTAATCGCAGTGGCCTGCGCATAGCTCTCAAAAATCCGGGGTTCTTTTAAAGGACACATCCGCATATGGCATCCAACCCCGACACCTCGCGTTTGGCGCTGCCGCCTTCCGCTGGCTGAAATTTTCGAAATTCTTAGTTGAGCTGTTTATTTCCCCTTCTACTCTTCGATTCCCAACGGCTACATGCGATACCGGTATCCAAAAACAATTTGAACCCATAGGGTTCAAACAGAAAGAAAAAATAGAAGCACTTAACTGCCAGCCCGACGCGGGGCTTGAACCCGCAGCCTTGTGATTAAGAGTCACACGCTCTACCGATTGAGCTAGCCAGGCTTGATGTCGTCCTCGAAACATCCGATGTTATATAGTGAATAAGCTTCAAATAGAAAAGTACATTGAACAAAACTTCTCCCATAACCTTAGTTTATTACCTGGAATCCTTGATCTGCTCTAGAGCGATAAGTCTTGCTTTCCGAATGGTTTCAATAATACCTTATATGGAAGGATATTAATATTACAAAGCTACAAGGGCTGACGGGTTATTCATGTTAAGCTTTGACCTTCGTTGTCTTTTGTTTCGAAAACTGTATTTCCTAGATTCCACTCAAGAAAAAAGAAGTTACCACAGCAAACTACTACGAGACGTTCCGATTAATTAAGACATGAAAAGATTGTACATTAGAATATTTATAAGGAAAATAAGTTGGCGTGATAAATGATATAAAATCTGCTATAGAAGGGAATACTAGAACAAAAGAGGTCCGAAAGACATAACGAACTAGCGTATCGCTCAATAAGACTTTTCTTCCTCCACGATACAATCCAAACCAGTAAAGGCATCATTCAAAGATCTTTCAAAGTAAGTCTCCAGTTTATAACCACCAGCCCTATATTGAATGTCATCCACCAGTTTGAGTAAATAAGGATCTTTGTAACTTGAGCTGTTGAATTTGAACGGCAGATCATACATTCTATCACCATTGAACGGCGTGAATGGGATTTGAACTTCTTCTGGTTCTTCTTTGTCTTGCAAAGTGCCCAGTCTGAAAAGCATCTGCTTTTGTGATTGATATTTAGTCTCTAACTCCTGTAATTGCTTTCTATGCTTATTAGTCTTCAGAAGCATTGATTCTTTGATATTGGAGATAATTTTATCAGCATCTTTATCCTCCGCTGCATTTTGCAACTGATTAATGATTTCCATCTTTTCAAGATTCTTCAGATTTTGTTCTTCTTTAATGATTTCTTTATTAATCTTATTTCTCTCTTGTTTATATCTCTTTTCCAAGTTTTGCATCTTAACGAACTTTTCATATTCCTGATCTTTTCTTGAGTTGTTCAATTGAATTGACTGTTTGTTTTCAATGGAGTATTCCTTTAACTTTTCTTCTGTTTCTTCAATATCAATCTTATGTAGTAATTTATACACAAACTCTTCAATTTCTTCAAGATATTTGTTGTGATCTTCAGTTTTCTTGAAATCAGCCTCCTTCTTATTGTACACACTCATCACTTTTTTCCGTATATCACATTCTCTTTCCACTTCCAAATCATCAAATATTTGGGTTTTAAATTTATTTTTTCTCAATATCTTACCACAGTTGGGGTATGGGCAGGGGGATGGACCCAATGAGAAGATTCTATCCACACAGGAATCACAGATCTTATGATAGCATTCTGGATTGATTTTAAATTGTAAAGATGGCGATAAATACTTGTCAGTTTTGCAGACAGGACAGAGGTCTTTTGGGATGCTGTTCCAGTCCAGCTCAACCATTGCGATATTGAAAGTTATTTGCTGGGCTTTATTATGTCGTTAAAATGATTCCAAGAATGAAGAAGTATGTCTATCTTATGAACAGGCTAATACATTTGTTACGGTGACTGTACTTCAGTCTCAAATTATATGTTTAATTCTCCCTTAGGCGGCACAATCCTGACAAATAACAAACCGTCGCTAAAACGACGCGACGATACATAACTCACGTGACTCATTACCTGGAGGACGCGTGTAACAAATAAACTCCTTAGCGTGTTTGTTTGGTGTCTATATATTTCTAGATCTGTAATTTAATCTAAATTCTTGATAGTTCGACTTATACAATGAAATGATCCCACAACTATAATAATCAAGTCGAAAAATCTGTCTGTTATAACCATGAAAACTCAAAAGCATTTTGATTTGATTTCGGAGCAGCTCTTTAATGACGGAAAACCATTGACTTACAAATATCTTTCCAGATTGCTCGACATTTCTAACAACAACGCTAGACAGCTTTTACAAGATTACTACAATACATTCAAACCCGAAAAATCTGAACTTTCAAGCAGGTTTGCTATTACTGGTAAGTCAGGAAATGAATACCTTGTAAAAATCGCCCTTGATACCAATTTGGAATCCAGTAAACAATTGTTTGAGTCTATTCATTCCTGCGCTATTTACAGTTTAAACTACAACGATCAGTTATCTTTTGGGAATATTGTGGCCATTAATCAAACTATGAATAAACCATACACATCTGAAAACTGTAACAAGTGGGGAGTTATTGAATGCCCAAGCACTGAAGAACCAGCTACTAAACCCATTACACAAATGCCAGAAACAAAGCCAAGTGCACCAATAGAGACCAAGCCAGAGATACCAGAGGCTATTAAACTGCCTACCAAAGTTGAAGAAGAAGAGCCTACAAAATCATTATATGTTTCAAGAAAATCTCAGCCTAAGCAAGAGAGAATCAATCCCATAGAAGCTATGTTCAATTCAACAACCACTGATTCGAAATCTACCACAGCTAAGGAAGCAAATAAACGACCACAATACACTTCCCGCAAGAAAGATATTGAAAGTACCGTTGTTATGGACCACATTGAAGCGGAAGATGATGCAGATGAAGAAGAGCTAGAAAATCTTGCCCAACAACCTGCTTCAAAGAAGACCAAGATTGAAACCACAGAAGAAAAAGCCAAAAGACTTCAACGTGAACAAGAGCTGGCTAAAATGTTCGAAGACGATGATAATTTCGAAGAGTTGGCTCCCGCTACTCAAGCTATTCTGGAAGATAAAGAGTCTATTGATGCTGGCCCTGTCGAAGGTGCCGAAGAAAGTGATTTGAAAGAACGACCAACAGAACCAACACCAGCACCAGAACTAGCGCCAGAACTAGCGCCAGAACCCACCAAGAAAGCTGCGGCCGATGATATCAAACAAGACTCTATAGGCACATCTACTACTAATACAGCTGTGTCTCAAGATGAAGAGGCAGGACCAGTTTATGACGAAGAAGGCTATTTGATTGTTCGAAATAAATCACTACCACCTCCTAAGCCATCGACAAAGAGAAGCAATACTGTTCCACAAACTAAAAAGCACACAATCGAACTGCCTGTTATCCACAACAAGAAGGATACTGGCAAGGGAAGTTCCAAGAAACAAGCTAGTTTGATGACATTCTTCAGTAAAAAGAAATAGCCGATTTTATACCTCTGAAGTTCTTTAATAATAAATTGTATATTTTCTTTTCGTAATCCTTGTATGGTTTGTAACAGAAATGGATCAATCTGATACATAGCCTTGGTGCATACTGCAGCTGTACTCTGTTCTGGCACTTAAGGCAATAGATTGGAATAATTTTTTTTTTTGCTGCTGGACTAATCAAACATGAGACTTATAAGCCGTTAGCATCGAAAAAGTAGATAGATCATCCTAGTTGTATATAGTAGATACAAAGTGGGGCCAACCCAGTGGTACAATTGGGCTTAATCCCTGCTAATTCAATGCTGCACAGCCGTGGATTTGACAGGTGATAGGAAACCATGAAATGATCAACCAGATTTACCCAGAGAGTTTAATTAAGTACTTTACATTACTTTTTCATAGTTCACAGCAGATTTCTGAACATGTGAAAAAACCTAAGTAGACTATATCCGTTGGAATATACCATAGCGCTCCTTTTTAATGATACAAATTGCAATTGAAGGGTGCTGCCATGGCGAGTTGAACGCAATATATAGCAGTCTACCAAAAACAGTTCATCTTCTAATCATATGTGGAGATTTCCAAAGTTTGAGAAACCTTGCTGATTTAAACTGTTTAGCTGTTCCTCCCAAGTATAAAAAGATGGGCGACTTTGCTCAGTATTATAATGGCTCTAAGAAAGCTCCTGTTTTAACTGTATTCATTGGAGGAAATCACGAGGCTTCGAATTATTTGGCTGAATTGAAATATGGGGGGTTTGTGGCACCAAACATTTATTATCTTGGAAGAACAGGATCTATTTGGTATAATGGGTTAAAGATCACAGGAATGTCTGGAATCTATAACGAACACAACTTTATGAAATTGAATACTGAACGTTTCCCATATCAAGGATCTGCTTTGAGATCTATATACCATTACAAACAGGAAGATTATTTTAAATTAAGATTACTCACACATACACCAGACTCTATAGTACTCTCTCATGATTGGCCAGAAGGTATCTATAAGTATGGATCATTGCATAGATTACTATCAAAGAAGCCATTTTTCAAAGCCGATATAAATAAAGGTGAATTGGGATCACCTATTCACAGAGAACTACTCAATCATCTTAAACCTGCTCATTGGTTTAGTGCTCATTTGCATGTTAAATTTACCGCTTCTGTTCCTTGGAATGCAAAGAAAAGACAAACGAGTGATACAGTGCCGCATTATAAAAAGTCTAAGGTTCCTAACTTGACAGATAAAGATGTCAACAACAATGATCTTGATGATGAGGTTATAACGTATATCACCGAAGAATATGCTACTAGTGTCCAATCCAAGTCTAATACATATGAAATTGAACTAGGGTTAGAAGACTTTGATAAGGGTACCCTAATAGCGGCTGGAGAGAAAAATACAAATGAGATTGAAAAACAGATTGAGTCTGATAACATAGTTGATTCGAATAAGGATGAAATCGAACTAGAAATCTCTGATGATGATAATGCAACCTGCAACTCTAATGATCCTAGAGTGACGACAGAAACCAATTTACCAACCAACGAGAATGAAATAAAGCTTAGCATAGAAGACAGTGACTCGGAGTTAGATATGAAAGAAACATCAGCGCCTACAAACAGGGACACCTCACTACCAACAAAGCCAACTCAGTTCTTAGCTTTAGACAAATGCCTTCCTAGAAGGCAGTTTCTAGAAGTTCTCAATTTACCAGAAACAGACAAGTCACATCCATCTTTTGGGAAACCTGATTGTTTATATCACGATCCGGAGTATATATGTGCATTGAAAGTGATAGAAAGGAACAGATACAAACTACAAGATTTGACATATGAAGAAACGCTTCGCCCATCAGTGACTCTTTTAAAAGAGTTGTCCGCTGAGATTCAATTGGAGTTGCAGCGGTTCAAAGGTGTAACCAATGAGGAATACGACAGACTCTTCAAATTGAATAGCACTTCTTTTTCTCAAACTGCATCCCATAGAGAGACAAGGTTGAAGGAATACACTAACCCCCAAACAGTTGAATTTACTTCAAAATTTGGTCTGTAATTGATGATCCACATAATCCACCTATGTAGGAAAGAATCAATTTTAATGAGTTTCAAAATGCCCATGACCATTGCAATGTCGCGACTTACATACCCGGATATAGATAGCAGATCTGATGACATAAGCGAGAAAATTTTTTGTAGAAAAATATTTACTTTATTTAGTTTTAATTTTTCAGCTTTTATAAAAGTTTATATAGAGAATCTTTAATTATACTTGATCTGTTAAGCAGGATAGTTAACCCTGAACCACAGTACATACCCGTCAAAATATTTAATAGATCAACACAGGATGGCTGTCAAACAATTTGGTAAGAAGAGATCTGCTACCGCATCCTCAAAGGCCCCAGCCGCAAAGAAGACAAAGTTAACCAAAAAGGTTGTTCCAGAACCAGATTCTGAATCCGAGTCTGAAGCTGAAGCTGAATCTGAATCCGAACAATCGTCAGAAAATGAAAGTATATCAGAAGATGCTTCCTCAGATGATGAGGAAGAAAGTTCTGCGAACGCATCCGAATCGGAAGATGAATTAGATAACATCGGCAAGCTAGCTCAATCGGAAGACAAGCTTGATGATGCTGAAGATCAAGAGGAAGAAGCAGAAGAAGAAGAAGTAGAAGAGAAAGAAATTGATGAAAACAAAAAGTCTTCCAAAGAACAACATGAGGAACAAAAAAAATTATTAAACGAAAGAAAGCTAAAAAGAAAGGCAGGTGAAGAAGTTCAAAATATCAAGAAATTATGGGAAAAACTAAGAGTTAAGAATCCACCTTTACCAAAAGCCATCAGAGACAAATTATGTGATGAAACTTGGGAGCTGGCCAAGAATGTTATTGGTGATTTAGTTTTGAAGCACGATGCTTCCAGAATTGTTCAAACTTTAGTCAAGTACTGTTCGAAAGATAGAAGAGAAACAATCACCTTAGCCTTAAAGGGTCACTTTTTCAATCTAGCAACCTCCTCATATGGTAAATACTTATTGGTCAAATTATTGCATTATGGCTCAAAGGATTCCAGAGAATTAATCTTATCAGAATTGCACGGTAAGCTAAGAAAGTTAATGAGACACCGAGAAGGTGCTTACGTTGTTGAAGATTTGTACGTTTTGTACGCATCGGCTAAACAAAAGCAACAAATGATCAAAGAATTTTGGGGGGCCGAATACGCCTTTTTCAGAACTGCAGGGGAAGATAAAAGCATCAAAGAAACCTGTGCCGAATCATTAGAAAAGAGAAAAATAATCGCTACCAATCTATTCACAACTATCAAAGCATCCGTTGAAAAAGGTTCTACCGGCTTCCAAATTTTACATGCCGCTATGAGGGAATACGTTCAAATTTTTGATGGTGACGAAGTTAAAGAGTTTATTGAATTACTGCAAGATCAAGTTGCCGAATTAGTGCATACACCGGAAGGTTGCGAAGTTGCTTGCACTTTAATAGCTAAAGCAAGTGCCAAAGAAAGAAAAAGTATATTGAAAGGCTTGAAATCACATGCTGAAGCCTTAGTTACTAACGAACATGGTCAAATGGTCTTGCAAGTCATTTTCATGACTGTTGATGATACAGTTTTGGTTAATAAGACATTCACAGCTGAATTCAAGGAGAAAATGGGTAAACTAATCATAGACAAATTCTCAAGAAGGCCATTTATCTACCTGCTAAACGGCTTAGATAAGTCCTTCTTTTCCCCACAAGTATTGAAGGAAATTGAGAGCTACATGGAGTTAGCATCTGAAACTTCAAAGAAGCCACAAGAACAAAGAAGACAAGAAATCTTGAAAAATTACTTACCAGCTTTCTATCAAGCTGTCATTGATGCACCGTACGTTATCCTAGCTGAAAACATGGGTTGTCAATTCGTCCAAGAGTTAATATTAAATAACGAATTCCCTGAAGAAGTCAGTGAGTTAAGACCTAAATTATTAAAAACTATTGTGGAATCGATTCAAGGTAACTTAACAAGAGATGAACATCTAATAGCCAAACCATTCACTTCAAGATTGTTGAAGACATTAATGCAAGGTGGTAAATGGAACAACAAAGAAAAGAAAATCAATGAAATAACAGATATTGGAGTTGGTTATGATTTTGCAAGCAAGTTCATGTCGGAAACTTTCGACTTTGGCGACAATGACGATGCTTTAAAGATGTGGATCGAGAACAAACAAAGTTCATTCGTTTTGGTGTCGGTTGTTGATTCTTGTCAAGCAAATACTGATAACAAGGACGCTGCCAGGTTCTTAAAGAGCCTAAGTGATTTAGAAGAATTCATCGAAAAGCAGGATGAAGATAACAAGGGTGCCCAGTTATTATTGAAGGTTCTTGGCTAAACTCAAAGAACTGGATATCACTTATTGTCGTACGATTTTAGATATATTTGCATCTCTCAATCTTCATTGTTATTATTTCCCCCCATTTTTCTGCTGTTTGTCAGTTTATAGTTCATGTACTATCTCCTTCATAAATTGTTAATAATTATACTCTTGGTTCATAGAGTTTAAATATCGCACTCCCTTTTCTCGCCTCTCTTCCTAATCGGGCAGTGCTATTAGAGGTGCAAAGGTGCAAATAAAAATGTCGTGCTTGTGCCATTTCGACTATCAAACAAACATTTCGATGGCAAATTGCTAGGACAGTAGCTAAACAAGACTGCTCAACTATAGGGTTAAACATGATGGGTTATTCAATTTTGGTTTCTTCGAAACTCTCCTGCCTGGAATATCAATCGATAGTAACTGAATAGATACATCCCTGACTAAAATAAGGGGTCACATATAATTTATCGTTTCACAATGGCTAAAGAAGACTGGGAAAAGTATAAGAAACCGACCGATGAAGAAAACTCTGATAAGAAAGAAGACAACGTTGCACCATTAAGTGAAGGTGACATTCAGGTGTTGAAGACATACGGTGCTGCTCCTTATAATCAATCCATTAAAACAATTGAAAAGGATTTAAAGGAAGTTGAAGAAAGAATAAAAGATAAGATAGGAATTGAAGAAAGTGACACTGGTTTGTCTAGTCCGAACTTGTGGGATGTTGCAGCCGACAGAAAGAGAATGGGTGAAGAACAACCATTACAAGTGGCTAGATGTACAAAGATCATCAAATCAGCAGAAGAAGGAGCAACTGAAGAACCGGATGAAAAATCAAAGTATGTTATCAATATCAAGCAAATTGCCAAGTTTGTGGTGGGATTAGGTGAAAGAGTCTCGCCAACTGATATTGAAGAAGGTATGAGGGTTGGTGTTGATAGAACCAAGTACGAAATCCAATTACCATTACCACCAAGAATAGATCCAAGTGTCACCATGATGACTGTTGAAGAAAAACCAGATGTTACATATAGTGATGTTGGTGGTTGTAAAGAACAAATTGAAAAATTGAGAGAAGTTGTTGAATTACCATTACTATCCCCGGAAAGATTTGTGAAATTAGGTATTGATCCGCCAAAGGGTATATTATTGTACGGTCCTCCAGGTACCGGTAAAACTTTATGTGCTAGAGCTGTTGCCAATAGAACTGACGCTACTTTTATTAGAGTCATTGGTTCTGAATTGGTTCAAAAATATGTTGGTGAAGGTGCTAGAATGGTGAGAGAATTGTTTGAAATGGCGAGAACCAAGAAAGCCTGTATTATATTCTTTGATGAAGTTGATGCTATTGGAGGAGCCAGATTTGACGATGGTGCTGGTGGTGATAACGAAGTTCAAAGAACTATGTTGGAATTGATTACACAGTTGGACGGTTTCGATCCAAGAGGTAACATAAAGGTTATGTTTGCTACCAATAGACCAAATACATTAGATCCTGCATTGCTGAGACCTGGTAGAATTGATAGAAAGGTTGAATTCTCGTTACCTGATTTAGAAGGTAGAGCTAATATTTTCAGAATTCATTCTAAATCGATGTCTTGTGAAAGAGATATCCGTTGGGAACTAATTTCCAGATTATGTCCAAATGCCACAGGTGCTGAATTGAGATCTGTGTGTACTGAAGCTGGTATGTTTGCTATTAGATCAAGAAGAAAGGTGGCAACTGAAAAAGATTTCTTGAAGGCTGTGGAGAAGGTTATTAAAGGAAATATGAAGTTCAGTTCTACAAGTAGATATATGCAATATAATTAGAACCTCTGTATACTCTTTATTATTATTACTATTACTATGATTACTTTTATTGTTACTCTGGTCTGTTTTCTAAATGGAGCTCCTTTGTATAACAGTACATATGATTGATTTCCAATCCAGTTGCTTTTCGTGCTTGTGTGGTTTGTTACAATTTTTTAAGTTTTGAATCCAGTAAAGTAAGAAATGTAGACCATCTATAACCCTTATAATCTATTAAAGGAACTATCATACACAGAATAAATACATTGACGAAAAGTGATTCACTCTACTCCCACCAGCTGCAACAGCCCATACCATCAGTTTGACAACTTGCTACTAAAGCAAAAGGAGGGGTTTTCTCTTCACTAACAGCTGCTTTTGAATCCCCGTTCGTATCTCCATTAGTACCATTAAGACCATTAGGGATATCATTTGCAGAATTATCCGGCCCCTTTGGTTTCACATCCGTGAAGACTTCGCCCTCCACTCTGAAATTGATTTTTTCATTGACATCCAAATACAATTTATTCTCTTCATCCATTTCCCAAATCCAAGCGTTATCATCAGGAGAATATCTTGAATTTTCAAACATGTACGATTTTGGAATGAAGATGTCGTTGAAAAATTCCATGTTGACCTTTATACCCTCTTCGGAACATTTCTCGATCCATCCTGTTAAAACTTCGCCGACAAAAGGTTTGAAAACTATGCATCTGAAAGTAACGTTGATGTACGTTGCACCGTCACCTGGTTTCAATAAACCGTCGTCGAGCGAAAGCAGATCCCATATGGCGATAACCAATCCTAATTTATGAATCACTTTATTTGCGTATTTGATGTTAAGTTCACTCTTGACTGCTTCATCCGTGGTCAGATGGAATAAATGTGGTGGGATTCGAAGTAGATCTGATATTGTTGATAATTGGAACATTTCTGTGCTGTGAGCTTACTTTAATAAATTTTTTCTTTACTGTGAAGGGGTGGGTTGTTGTTCATGAATAATATAATTTTGAAAATGATATATCCTTATTGAATTTGCAAGTCGACCTCTGAAATACCCATTGACTCAAGTCAGAATATGTCGTACAGATACATACATTACTTTACTGTATAACTGATCTGTAAACTTAACAATCTTTCACAATTTTTTTCTCCCGTTTCTCAAGGGGTTGATTTCAGCAGCCAGTGTGTTGATCTGAGCGTTTGCCTGCCTCTTTCAGGTTGCATTTGCAAATGGGTAACTAAGAGATTCTTAATAACTTAATATTATTGATAATTATAAATATGTAAATAGGAATGGGGTAGATATGAAGATTTTAAAAATGGTAAGATAAATAAACACGAGCATAAGGGACTATATAAGAGATAAGGAACGTTTCAAAGGGAAACAAAATGCATTTGTTCATGTTCTTTTGAAAGGTATCTAATACACTCTCTTAGCAGGTGGAACTGGCTTACATTCGCTTTCATCCAATGTGGTAGCAACAACAGCTCTGTAACCAAGTTTAACATCATTACCACTACCTGATTGCCACGATAAAGTGTGCTTTCTCCAGTCAACATCGTTTCTGTCTGGGTAATCGTCTCTAGCGTGAGCACCTCTGGATTCTGGTCTAGCAGCGGCAGATTCAGCAGTTTGTCTAGCACAAGTTAGCAAGTTCTGTAATTCTAAAGTTTCAACTAAATCAGAGTTCCAGATCATGGATCTATCGGTAGTCTTGATGTTAGCAAACTTAGCGTCAATCTTTTTGATTTGAGCAACACCTTCATCTAAAGTTGCCTGTTCTCTGAAGACGGCAACGTGCTTTTGCATAGAGTGTTGCATTTCTAGTCTTAAGTCTGCTGTTGTAATTTCACCGTCGGCTTGTCTTAATTTGTCCAAATTGGCAATTGATTCGTAACCAATATCATCTGGTAATTCTTTGTGGGGAGTGTTTGGTTTCAATTGATCTCTAATGGTATGAGAAACTGCTCTACCAAAGACGACTAAATCTAGCAAGGAGTTGGCACCTAATCTGTTAGCACCATGGACGGAAGCACAAGCAGCTTCACCACAAGCGAATAAGCCTTCAACAACAACATCTTCACCCTTTTCGTTAACGTTAAGCACTTCACCAGTCCATTTAGTTGGAATACCACCCATATTGTAGTGAACAGTTGGTAAAATTGGAATAGGTTCTTTGGTAACATCAACACCAGCAAAAATGTGAGCAGTCTCAGAAATACCTGGTAGTCTTTCCTTCAACACAGATGGTGGTAAATGTGATAATTGTAGGAACATGTGATCTTTTTTAGGACCAACACCTCTACCGGCATTAATTTCCATAGTAATAGCTCTTGAAACAACATCTCTTGAAGCTAAATCCTTAGCAGTTGGAGCATATCTTTCCATGAATCTTTCACCTTCAGAGTTGACAAGGAACCCACCTTCACCTCTAGCACCTTCCGTAATCAAACAACCAGAACCGTAGATACCCGATGGGTGGAATTGAACAAATTCTAAATCTTCTAATGGTAGACCAGCTCTTGAGACCATAGCATTACCATCACCAGTACAAGTGTGAGCAGATGTACATGAGAAGTAGGCTCTACCGTAACCACCAGTGGCAATAACAGTTTTATGAGCCTTGAATCTGTGTAAAGTACCGTCTTCTTGGTTGTAAGCAATGGCACCAACACAAGCACCGTTGTTCATCAATAGATCCATAGCAAAGAATTCAATGAAGTAATGGGTATCGTAAGCTAAAGATTGACCGTACAAGGTATGTAACAAAGCGTGACCAGTTCTATCAGCAACCGCACAAGTTCTGTAGGCTTGACCACCGTGACCGTAATCCTTTGATTGACCTCCGAAAGCTCTTTGATAGATTCTACCTTCCTTAGTTCTTGAAAATGGTAAACCGTAATGTTCTAATTCAATAATGGAATCTGGAGCTTCTCTAGTCATGTAATGAATGGCATCTTGATCACCCAACCAATCGGAACCTTTAACTGTATCATACATGTGCCATCTCCATTCATCTTCGTGCATGTTACCTAAAGCAGCGTTAATACCACCTTGAGCAGCAACAGTATGGGATCTGGTTGGGAATAATTTGGAGATACAAGCAGTCTTGAAACCATCTTGGGCTAGACCAAAAGCAGCTCTTAAACCAGCACCACCAGCACCAATGACCAAACAATCATATTCATGGTCAATGATATGGTAGTCCTTGGCCATGGCAGAGGCAGCAGTCTTACCATTCAAGTTGTTGAATTGGGTGACGATTTGCTTGTTGACAGCAGAAGTTGAGAACAATCTCTTAGAAGCCGATGTTCTCAATGATTTACTTAATGAAAGCATTGTTGAAGCGATAATTTCAGTATGTAAAAGGAAGAAATCAATAAACAGAACTAAATTAAACGGAATACGTGATATAGTCCTGATGTTCCTTAAAGTTGATGGTGCTATAATAAATAAAGAGATAGATACAATTGGATATGACCGAGGGAAAGGGAAAGGAAGAGAGGTAACAAGGTGAGAGAAACTAACTAAGCAACCAACCAACCACCATTCAGGACGTGGAATTTTTTCGTCTTTGGGTCTGGAGAAGATGAAGCAAAGAAAAGTATTATGTCAGCGCCAGACGCTCGGGGAAATCACGGATTTCTCTCCCGGGGCTGGCCAATGAGCGGGCGAGAATTGGTCACCTCGCAAGGTGGGTCGGATACCGTCTCGCACGCTTCCGAGCGCGGGGCGGTGGAAGGGTGGAAGGAACGACGGGAGGCATGATCCAATGGCCGCGTCGATACGTCGCGGGAAGTCGGAGGGGACCAAGGTGATGGGTATGGTGAGACAGTTGGATAGGGGAGTATTATCCCTTATCAAAGTATATGCATACAGCCGCAGAAACCTGACACTCACTTTTGTTTTGTCTAAAAATGACTATAAATATATTATAAAAATGAAACAGAATATTTTAATCATGATAATGGCCTATATATATACCTAGCCCGTAATACTTCGTATCTTTTCGTAACAAGAAAAAAAAACATAAAAACAAGAAACTTAACATTAAAGATGTCATAAATGTGTGGATTAAACGGTCTTGTAACCAAAAACTCTCGTATCAAATCTAACAACCATAGCAGAAACATTATCAGTCGTCATTTTCTTCATAGCATGATTGATGAGCGCATCACTTGCTTTATGAGGATCTCTAATATCTTTGACAAGTTCAACAGCTTCTTGATCAGTACAAACATCCCATAAACCGTCACAAGCAATAATCAGAAATTCATCCTCTTCATTTAACTCAGTAGATGTAGTATAAGGAGATCCAATAACCACACTTTTCATGTAAACATCACCTAAAGATCTAGTCACAGCAAGAACACCATTAACTCTATTCTTCAGCATTATCCCTCCACTATCAATGATTCTTTGTTGTTCTACTCTATCTGAAGATTTATGATCATACGATAACCTGATTGCTTTACCATTTCTGCACAAAACTAATCTTGAATCTCCAACGTTGGCAGTATAAATCATTCTTCTGTGCTTTTTTGTAGGTATGAAGTCAAATGGAGTTGTTTGTGGGTCCAATCTATCAGTTTCAATTTCTTCGCTTTCAGCTTCATTTTCCTTCTCATCAATTTCCTCTTCCCAGCGTAAAACTGCAACCGCTGCAGTACACCCACTAGATTCTTTAATATCCTCCTCCAATTGTGTATCAGCTTCCAAAAACGTATTGTTTAAATTCACCCTTAGATCCAAATTGTCATTTTCCATGATTCTGTCAACCAAGATAGTATGCAAATGGGATCCACACCATCTTGCTGCCTGCTTTCCTGCGTGTCCATCAAAAACCGCAAAGTATCCCCAATCTAATCTTTCTGCAAAATTGGCAACATACGTATGAACATCTTCCATGGTTGGTCTATATTTGGAGTTCTTATCTTCAGAAACACCAACATTGAAAGAAAGTCTTTTACAAGGACCTGTTATTTCATCACTATCATCTTGACGGGCGAAACGTAAAAGATCTTGAGACCGACGTCTTATGAATCGCATGACATCTTTGGGTGAAGTCGATAACCTTGGCCCTATTGATGTTCGGTTGCTCCGGTGATTGTCTTGATTTGAAGTTGAAGGACGTAATTGATCATCGGACATTTTCTTCTCGTTCCTGAATATAGCTATGTTTATTTTTCTTTATGCTTAATATGGAATATGTATTGTGAATAAATAGAGATTTTGCTTTCGATCTTATTGCGGAACGAAAGTATCTTATGAGATCGTTGGCTTACTTAGGGAACGATGAGAGACGTGTATCTTCTGAAATTCTTTCTCCGATCAATAGACTTCTGGTAATCGAATAATTATTTTTTTCGGTGGTTTGCTTATCCTGAGTGATGTTTGGTTATATATCTATGTAATACTTAGAAAGAGATTAGTAGGCTAATGGTTCTATATAAGTTTCACATATTTATTTATGTAGATTTATTTACCTAAGGGTCTATATATAAAATGTAAATTATTTCGTGGGTGGTTGGTTTGATTTCGTGGCTTTGGTGAGACACGCCCCTTTGATTATCCCATTTTTTCTGCATCTAAAGGAACAGATCCTATATTTCTACGTGGTGGGGATATGCTCTTTTTCTCCTTAGCCATTTCAATCAAGAGCTTTAGTAGTGTACTATTCTGGGTAAATATCGGTTGTAGTTGTGCTGAAATAATCTAGCTGCTTGAATGACAGTAGATTTTTGTAGTCTGGATATAATGCTTCGCGTCTGTATGTCCATCTCCTCCATCCCTTTTTCTTCCATATTTGTAGTACCAATTAGCAGTATGACCATGCTTTTTTCCTACAATACAATCCAAGATTTAGATCAAGCTTTACTTTAAAGTAAAGAGTTTACTTTGTACTACACTATAGCTACTTTAAATGTTTGCTTAATATGCTTGAATGACTTTGGTTGTAACCGGCAATTAAGCTGTAGCGCACAAAAGGATCTGACCCCCTTCTGTTCTCCTGTTTCTTAAGCCTTGACACTTTGTTTATTTTGAACCATCTGTGATCCATTAAAAACTTTCCAATATTAGTTGGGCAGCATTATATGTTTAAATATATGCAAACAGTTCAAAGCTCCTAGCCGCCATTCCCCCTTTCCAATGTCTATCGTTTACCAATCGACGTTACTGTGTCCTGCGTCGGTTTCGATCTAAGACAATCACCGCCATATCATTAGAATACTACTGGCGTATTACTTCACAAACTATACATCAACTTAAATATTACGTAGTGTATCTTTTGGTTTCAACTTCCCTAGGTTTATTGTTAGAAAACCCGAATTGAGACATAAAATTTTACTTTTGAGGGAAATAGTTGCTGTCAGAGTTAACTCTGTAGAATATATCTGGCTTTGTGTTACAATTGTAATCAACGAACCCCCAACGACTCTTTAACAACAGAAAAGTACACAGATGAAATAAGAATAATCTAATTTATCTAATTTAATGAAACATAGAACAGTAACACTATAGATACAAACCTTCCAAATTTTCCTCCACTTTGTTCTTTAAAACTCTCTCCTTAGCTTGTTTGAAATCGTCAGCAATGACTTGCATTCTTCTTTCTCTTAACGCTAACAAACCAGCTTCGGTACAAATGGCTTTGATATCCGCACCTGATAAGTCATCTTTAGTACCAACCAACTCATCTAAGTTTACATCAGCGGCAATGTTCATCTTTGATGTATGAATAGTTAGAATCTTCTTCTTGGTGTTGGCATCAGGTTGTTCAAACAAAATCTTACGATCAATTCTACCAGGTCTGATTAAAGCAGGATCCAAACTTTCAATCTTATTCGTGGCCATAATAACTTTAACATCTCCCCTATCATCAAACCCATCCAATTGATTCAATAATTCCAACATTGTTCTTTGCACTTCCCTTTCACCACCTGAAGTAGACTCATATCTCTTTGTACCAATTGCATCAATTTCATCAATGAAAACAATAGATGGGGCATTTTCAGAAGCAGCTTTGAATAATTGTCTCACCAATCTTGGACCGTCACCCAAATATTTTTGGATCAATTCGGAACCCACCACTCTTAAGAAACTTGCACTTGTTTGGTTTGCCACTGCTTTAGCCAACAAAGTTTTACCTGTACCTGGTGCACCGTACAATATAACACCCTTTGGTGGTTTGATACCCATCTCTTCGTATAATTCTGGATGCGTTAATGGTAGTTCAACAGCTTCTTTGATTTCTTGAATCTGTGTTTCTAAACCACCGATATCTGCATATGATTCATTTGGCGACTTATCCATCTTCATAACATTAACCATCGGATCAGCATCATCCTGTAAAACACCAACAATAGAGACAGTCTTATGGTGCAACAAAACCTGACAACCAGGTTCCAGTAATCCTTTGTCAACAAAGGATAAGATAGAAACATAATACTCAGGGCCACTCGAAGATGAAACAATTGCATGATCATCGTCAATAATTTCTTCAAGAGTACCTATTGACATTGGAGCACCTCTGATCTCTTCAACTTTCTCTCTTTCTTCAGCTTGTTTTTGTTCGGTAGGTTGTAATAGTTCTTGATTTGTAACAAATTCTTCTTCTAATAATAGATGATCTTTAATTCTTTCCAATTTCAATAATTTCAACTTACATCTGGTATTCGGTAAAACGGATGGCAATTTAGCACTATTAGCTGGTCCTTTTCTCTTTTTCTTACCAAAAGCTTTGGACTGCACAGGTGGCTCATACTTTGGCTTTTCCTTTTTCTTATCTTGATCTTTCTTTTTGCTGCCAGATGGCATAGAAGTGTCTTGACCCTATCATATATAGTTAAATGAAACTTTAAATGTTAGTATTATTATTACTATTATCATCATTGATTTTTCTATACTCAATTGAGGTTTAAGAATTGTACTTTTACAATGAGGTTCCGATACTTACCATTTTGAATTGTGTATATTTGGTATAGTTGAACTGTTCAATGGTATCCAAACTGAAGTAAACTGTATATAAGTGTAAATCGACGTCAAGCTGTTGTCTTCAATCCCCTGAATTCTTTGCCACCCTCCATTTGTTTATTCGAATCCAACCAAAATGGATGGAATCTCAAAATGGCAGAGAAACGGTTCAGTTGAAAGTATGAGAGGTGCAAGGTGTGATGCCTTATATAGGGGGAGCAAGATGCAATCAATTGAGGGATAAGTATCCTATATTCAGTATACTATGGCAGATTAAGGGAACTTTATATACAGTACTTTTACTTTGGCACAAATACAGGCCACATAAAATATCTAGATATATATAGGCGTAAGAAAAGTAAAATTGAATCTGGACGTCTTTAAATAAAGCGTAGTCGACTAACGAACTGATAGCTTCAGAAGCGAGGTCAAGTTTTTTTACCGCAACAATATTAGCTTCAACAGCAGCATTGTAACCCACTTTATCGAAGAATAATAGCTTTGCACTGTATTATACAGCAGCTGAATGTAGATTTCACAGCAGGCAGTTTGAGAGCTTCTAAAACGAGAAGTTTAAGAACCAGGTTCAGTGGCTGGATAAGAGAAATCTTCATAAATAAATGAAACATAGCCAATACTGACGTAAGGAACTCCCTAGAGAGATGTAGGGGAAGCTTGCCATAAACTGCCCTCAATCTTAAACAGTCACCTTCCTATTTAGAACAACTAACTTCCCACTAGAATACCAAATCGGTACAACTCTGCAACAAATGCAATCGTTTCTTTGTCACAAGGAACAAACACTTTCTGGTTGCCATTAAAGTATTCTCTCACTTGGCTGTATAGTTCAGGCTCCTTTTTTAGAACAAATGGAACGTTGAGCAGAGAAACAAGTGAGTCTGATTCATAAGTATGAGTGAACAACTCCAGATTGGCTTTTTCATCAAACAACAACGCCATATGCTCGTCCTGATTGTCATTTGTATCCTTAATATCTGATGCTTTCTTCATTTCCTCAAATGCTTTAGTCAACTTTTCAAGTTCAATTTTATAAACAACATTAGTGGTTTTCTTCAGATACCCTACCGGTTTCAAAGTTTCTTCAATACCAACCAAATGAACCCTTTTCAACGCGACATGATCCTCTCCAGGTTTGCCCTCTTCATTTATGATATCGAATATACGAAGATTCAAAGGATAGTGAATGACAAGTTCACTATCAAGTTTCTGCCTTTCAAATCTAGGCACAAGTAAATTCTTATACTTCAATTCTGGTTCAATAGTGTTCGGCACAACGTGCATGGGAACTAAGAAATTTCTTGATGTCACTATGCGGCATAAATATGTCATTCTTGATGGTGCCAGTAATTGCAATGCATATATGTTGGTGTTTAAATCAGGATACGATTGAATTCTTTGATCTGAAGCTAGTTGCTTTGTTTTGGATATCCATTTCGAAGGCACTCGGAAAACTGGAGATTGGTTCACCTCTTCTACGTCAAGTGACAAGGGTATGGGGCTCTTTTTCAGAGTGACTTTGTTAATTAATGATTTAGCAAACTTCATTATTTTTATGTAAGGCCGAAATTATAACTTATCATAAACAAATTAGTATGCTTAATACTTCTCTTAAGTCCTTTTCAAACATAACAAGCATTGTGGTTCCCATCAATGGGGAGATAGAAATTGAATTTTTTCTCTGTTGTCTGCGATCTCGAAAATATCCAGATCTTCACTCTACTAGGAGCACTAACAAAGTCTGGTTAATAGATTGGGGTACCTATCTCTCTGAAAAAAGCCAGTTATTTCCCATCGTTTAGTTCACATCACAATCTCCTCTTAAAAATCAAAAGAAATAATTACCAGCATCTACACACAATGCTTCTTGCAAGACTGATAACAAGAAGGACAATCCCATCTTGTCAAGGAATACGCCACTTTTCAAATGAACATTTAGCGCCAGTAGATGCCTTCAGAGAAGCCATGTCTTCGTTTGGATCACAGGGTAAGCTTCTTAACCAGCTCAGAAAAAATCTATTAACTAGAAGAAATATACAGAATTACTAACAAATAATGCTATCATCAATCTAGCGATGATTTTAACTGCCCCATTCTATGGAGTTGCTGACCCATCAAAATTCCATGGCATGACACTCTCTTCGGTATGTTCACTTACAGTCAGTCCTGAACCATTAGTCCAATTCAACCTTCAAGTGCCGTCGAAAACCTCCGAACAATTACACCAGTACAAATATCTGGCATTACACATTATGAAGCCAACAGAAGAATCCGTTAATCTTGCAAGGGTGTTCTCTAAAGGGATCAAAGTGAAAAAATCCGCCAGCGGGACAGTTGAATACACGAGACCGTTTGAAGGCTTGGACAAGTCAGAATGGGACATTTACGATAATGGGAATCATCCGCCGTTATCAATGAATCCAACGCATGATAATTCGTTCATCGATGATATTAATTTGAATATACCGATACTGAGCAAGCATTCTGAACGTATTTTGATTTGTGAAAAATTCAAAGTTTTCCAAGTTTATAACCACGAAATATGGACTTGTAAAGTGAAGGATATTTTAATGAACGAAGATATGGAGGAGGTTGACAAAACTGGTGGATTATTGTACTTTAATAGACAATTCCATACGATTGGAAGCCCTCTGCAAGATCCTGGTGATAAAAAGTGACAGATTAGATGATTATGTTTTATGCCTTTCCCCTGTTTGATTATAATAAAATTAAAGATTCCTTTGCCTTGGTTATACGCTTTGCTCTATTTTCTGTTTTTTTTTCAGCATTAATTACCCAAATCAATTCCTGTATATTACTCTAAGAGCCACTACATTAAGCCCACTCTTTTTTTTTACTTCTGTAACATTAATAATGTATACATTATATTTTCGTTATATCATATCAAATGGACGTAAAACGACTAATATGAAAAGGGAGAATGATTCTTGACAAAATCAACTACATTGAATTCTGCCAATCTCTCTTCATCTGTTTCTCAAACTTACTTATTTCAGCCAATAACTGAGAAAATCTTTCCATTCGTTGATTAGCTCTACTTTTCCGCTTATCCTGCCTAAATTTAACTTCGGTAATTTTGAACCGTTCAATCTCTTCTCTGAACTTATTGGCATCGTTCAAAATTTTGGCCTTCTTATTCAACAGTTTTTCTTTTTTCTGAAGTAGCAAGTTTTTATCGTTGGTTAAGCCTTTAATAATCTTCAGTTGTTCGTCCATTCTGTTGTTATACTGATTTTCAAAAGTTTGTAAAGCACGTAACTCAGACTCAAAAGCAGTTTTCTCATCGAGGTATCTTTCATCTACTTCAGCTTGACTATAACGTAGAGTTTCAGATTTAGAAGAAATGACAGTGAGTTCGGATTCTGCTTTGGCAACTGCTTGCCTTAAAGATTCAACCTTCTTATAGTTTCTACTTTCATCAGTTAAATTAGATCTATTGTTCAAGTTTTCAATTTCTGTCTTCAATGCTGACGACTTTTTTCTCCAATCGGCTTTCAGCTTCTTCAGTTTCAATTTCTCACGTTCAATAGCAGCTTTAGTGGTCACCACCGAATCTTGAAGTGTCGCCAATGGAGTAGATGGCTTGGATTCAGTTAAAATCATGTTTTTGTGAATGGTACTTACAGTTGTCGTGGCCAATAACTCTTGTTCCTTTTTATCATTAACATTAATAAAATCAATATCATACTGCGATAACGGGCTCAAACCACTGACAATGACCAATTCTCTACCATATAGTCCACGAGGATATGTTTGATCCCATTCAATGCCATTGACTCTAACGAGTAACTGTTGAACACTGACATTACGTAGTTCAAATGCAACTGCAGTCTCACCGGTGTACCAAATAAAACATTGTGCTGAATTTGTGAAGGATCTGGTGAAGTCATCATTTCTTCTGCCTGTTGTGACTAAAGCATTGTTTTGATAGTACTCACCGGAGTGTAAATCTTGACTCCCAAACATTGTTTTAGCAGCAGACACAAAGGCCCAAATGGGTTGTTGAGTTTTGTTTCCAATGTATTTCATTTTTTTCTCCAAATAAGGGTTCAGTTTACTATTCGCTAATGTTGTGGATGATCCTGGGGCATTTGGCGAAAACAAAGTTTGTGCCGAAGAAGATGAGTTTGAAGAGTTTAACGAAGGGAACAAAACAACCCGACAGTAATTTTCAAAGTTTTGAGCAACCACTAAAGTTGTTGATGAAATATCGTTCATATTGAGAATTTGATGATCTATTGGGAAAGATGCAGGGGTAGAATCATTAGAGTCTTCTTCACTTTCAGGCAAAGTATCAGAAGAAGGAGTATGAGCTTCATCAGTCAAAAGCACTGATGGTAGCTTGGATTTAGAAATTTCAGGGGAAATGGTGATAGTTCTAATATATTGAGTGGAAGTTGGGACGGATGCTTGAGAGGTTGATTCAGTTCTGTTTTTCATTCCCGAGGTAGGCTTATTTGGGGCAACCCCACTATTATTATTATTGTTGTTGTTAATATGTAGACGAGAAGGGATGGAGACAGCAGTAAATTTGTCCAAAGACTTCGATATGCTGTTAAATATGACCAGTTTCTTAAAAAGTGGGTTTAAGTTATGCATGATAGTATAAACAGAAAATGTTGTATATATAAATTCAATTAGATGTTCAAAACCAAAGACGATTCGTGATGTACTGTTAATCCTTGTCAACGATAAATGGTATAACAGGAGTTTCAATGGCTTCTTCGGATATCGCAGATACGACGAATATATCAAATCAGATGGGATTCTGTCTAATGATATGGATCCACCTGATTCTTGGATCATTATGCTTATGTATTCGACTGCAAATCTTGAAGCATTTTCAATGAATAGAATCAGGAGTGCGGAGAGGAGTGCATTCAAAATGTATCTTTGCTTTGTAGATGCCAAGTTGGAGGCAATGAAAGCCTTTGCCAATAAATGAGTATAATCCAGCAGCCAGGGACTGATGAACAGCATCCCAATAGCAATAACAAAATCGAATGCAAAGCAGCTCATCGCAGAGACAATGGCGGTGCTTGATGATTTATTGAGTGGATCATTAATAGTGCCATTGCAGGCAACTATGCTGGTGTCTTGTATATGCAAACCATTCCATTTGTGTTTGAAAAATAAAGATAATGTTGATCCCACAATTCTAGATGAACCTAGTGAAATGTATAAAATGATCAACAGGACACTGAGCCAACTAGGTAGTATGGCAAAAATCGTAAGGATTGCCAACGTATCAGTGAAAGGGTATGCTGGAATGACAGCCGTTGAGGCGGAGGATGAGGAGGAGGATGATGAGGAGACTGATGGGTTGGATCCCGATACTGGTTCCATTGCTTATGATGTAGTAGCCCCTTATTGAATGAGAATGAGATATGTTGTTTGAAATAACCAAGTGTAGTCTCTAGTGTATAAAAGATTTGAATGACTTGAAATGATTAAAACCAAAATGGTACATAAACACAGAACAAAAAGATTCAACTTTCCCTAAGAAGATCGATCAGTCGAAACTTTGGGCCTCGGAATGGCACAGGCACGTGATAATGTCAGCTGACCGGAGAAGAAAAATAAGCTGAAAGTCGACCCGTCGGAAGGTCGAATGTGATGCTGCACACGTGACTTGATGTTACGTTGGACATGTTTCTAACGTCTGTGTTGATCAAGCAGTTAAAACGTGTAGCCTTCTTTCTATCATCTAGGCACTCTAAAAGCATTCTACAACACCAAACCTCTATCACTTCACAGGATGTCATTAGAAGCTATCAAATTTGACGAAAAAACTTGCAGGCTAGAAATCTTGAACCAGCTTTTGGTGCCATATCAAACTCAATTTATGGACATCTTTTGTATGGCTCCATTTCACAAGCTCACAAGTGACCGTTCATTTTCCGGATATGACGCTATCAAGGGAATGTATACCAGAGGTGCTCCAGCTATTATGCTAGTTGGCTGTTTCTCCATTGTTGTGGAATTGAACGACGTCATTAACAAAGGTAACAACCCATATGGCTATGATTTGAACGATTTCTCAAAGTTCACTGAAAAGCTACTAGAAAGAATCGACCTTCTAATTGAATCTAGACCAACTGCCGTCAATCTATTGAACGGCTGTAATGAAGTCAAGAAACTGATCGCTGCAGCAACTGGACTATCTAGCCTTTTTGAATCAATTAAGGGCTTCAGTGTCAAATTGTATAAAGATGATCTACAATCCAATTATTCAATCGGTGCCAATGGTCTCAAATACATATACGATGAACTTGAAAAGGAAGGCTTTGAAGGCGAATTCTCAGTTTTAACTATATGCAATACTGGGTCATTAGCTACTTCTGGTTACGGAACCGCTCTTGGCATCATCAGAGCGTTACACACAGAGTCTCAAACAAACAAGGCTTCCAAGTTCAAGATGTCCCATGTCTACGCTTGTGAAACAAGGCCATATAACCAGGGGGCAAGATTGACTTCCTTTGAATTGGAATATGAAAAAATCCCATTTAGTTTGATTACAGACAACATGGTGACATTTTTAGTTGATTCATTAGATCGGCAAATTCCAAACAGAGGCTTTGCCGATATGGCACCTGTAAAATTCATGATTGTTGGTGCTGATAGAATTGTGAAAAATGGTGATTTGGCGAACAAGATCGGCACTTTCCAAATCTCACTAGTCGCTTCACAATACCCGTCCGTCAAGTTCATCGGTGCTGCGCCAAGAACTACCATCGATTTCAATACATTAACTGGTGATGATATTACCATCGAACAAAGACCAAAAAATGAATTAACCGAAATAATGGGCGGTGAAATTACCAAGACTGGTGAATACGTCATAGAAGATGAGCTTGTGAAATTAACCAAGGTGAAGTTGACTCCACAAGGCATAGATACTTGGAATCCGTCATTCGATGTTACTCCGCACAGAAACATTGATTGTATTGTTACTGAAACTGAATATATTGTTAAGGATTCAAATGGGGAGTTCCATTTAGAGTAAGCTGTATGCTTGACCAAATATAGTGGATCATTGGTTGCTAACTCTAAGCCACCACTGCCGCTGTCTCACTTGTAGCGCTGGGCCCTAATAAATAGCTTTTCTTTTCCTTTAATTTTGTTTGTTGCTTTATATAATTATCTACTAGATGAATATCATACCGCCATCACCATACATACGTAATAATTTCTATATAGAGAATCAATGTTATTGGAGTAAAGAATATATAAAACTTCAAATTTAAGATAAACAAGGAGGTCGGAGAAACATATTGCTATAAAAACAAAATAATAATAAGAAAAACAGAAACACTCAAACTAAAAATAATAAAGTACGGGTAATAATAATAATAATAAAAATAGAAAACAAAAATAACTACGAAAACAAACATTTTACGTGAAAAGCAAACGAAACACAAGTATACATCATGTCAAATTATCTAAAAGCCGCCATTACCAAAGCCCATACCAGTAGCTTGGAAACCAAGGCTTGGAGTAGGAACAGAAGCGCCGGTACCGTTAGTCAACATTAATCTTTGGCCCAAGATTGGTTGATCACCTTCTTCCTTGACTTCTTTAGCTTGTCTTTCCTTCAAATCCTTATACAATTCATCGACTTTATCTTGGTTTTCTTTGGCAACTGAAATCTGGTATGGCTTGATATAATCACCCAAGTTGTTTAACCAGGATAATTCTAAAACGACGTCGTATGGAACTAAGTGGTAACATGCGAACAAAGTTGCAACGAAGCATTCCTTATTACCAGTTTCAACAAAGTAAGTTAATAATTCAGTAGCAACCTTAACATTACCAGAGATAGCGGCCGTTTCGATAGCATCTGACCACAATTTATCAGTCTTTAACAAAGAAATAGCCTTATTCCATTTCTTGTTATTTCTGTAAATGATAGCAGCAATTTGTCTGAAGAAGATGAGATCATGCTTTTCTAATCTTTCAGCTAAACCGATATGATCAAACTTGTCATGAGCATCAATAACTGATCTCAATGACTTGTAATCTTCTTCTTCGATTAATAGATCGTGGTAAGCTTGGTTAACGACAGAGTTGTTCTTTTCCAAGATAGAAATCAAGAATGGCTTGACTAGTGGTAAGTTATCGGATTTTTGGAAAATCTTAACAACTCTTGGTAAGTCCAATCTTGGAATCAAAACAGCCAATAAGTCAGTCAACAAAGTTGGGTGTAAGTTAACGTAGAAGTTGATAGCCTTGTAGTAAATTTCTAAGTTAGCAACCTTAACAACGATTTCCTTGAACGAAGAGTGTTCAAAGGCAGATTCGGATCTTTCCATCATCGCCAAAGCAGCATTGTCCCATTCATCATAGTGACAGTACAAGAATATTAATTCAGGCCATAGATGCGAAGCTTCACAGGCTCTGATAACCTTCGTAATGTTTAGTCTTGACCAGAACAACTTCAAATGTTCCATAGTCTTTGATGGCTCGTATTTCGTGTATAAAATAGCCAATTCGGTGAACATACCCATATGAGCCCTTTCTAGTGACAAGCCGGTTTCGAATAATGAGATTAATTGTGAGAAGTAGCCGTTGTATTCGTATTGAGTAACTAGTTCTTCTAATTCTTCGGCATGGACAATCAAGTTTAGACCACACATTTGAGCTAATCTAAATTCCTTGTTTTCAATACAAGCTTGGTTAACCTGTTTCCAGACTTGAGTATTTGAAGCCTTTCTGGCGCAGTCAACAGCTGATTGGTAATCCTTCAAGTAAACTAAAGTTGAAGCCAACTTGGAGTAGTTCGAAATGTTTGAGAAAATCAACTTAGCAGCTTCGTAGTTACCATCAGAGTACAATCTATCACCAATAGTATCTAAATCAGCGACATTTGATAGCTGTAAGAAAGTCTTTATATCACTCAACTTACCTAAGTTAGCATAACCGTTAATAATTGCACCATCAATCTTTGGCTCTCTCAAAGTTTGTCTGGACATTAATAAATATGGAAGCAATTCTTCTTCTTTGCCAGCATGTTCAGCAATATCAATAACTTGTTCGTAATTGGATGGATCATTAGCCTTTAAGTACGATTGAATGGATTCAGGGATTCTCAACCCGTTTAATTGAGCAGCACCCAACTGAGACCAAATTTCTGGTTTGTCCAACTTTTCCGCATATTCTTCACCCCTGTCTAAGGACATTATATCTTCCACAAGAACCTTCATAGCATCAGAGTATTTTTCAAACTTGTTGTAAATTTCAAAGGCCTCTTCGTTCAAGCCACTTTCGATACACAATGGAGCAACTTCTTCAGGATCATAAGCATCAATCTTTTCAATGTAAGAGCTAACTTTAGCTTTCTCAACTTTAACCGCAGTTAAAATTAATAGAGCTTGTAGCGATGGGTTGTCATTGAATGGAGAAGGCTCTAAGATAATCTTTTCTAGTAATTCAATCAATTCACTTGGCAAATCATTTTCCATGAATGCCTTAACAGCGATAGAAATTGGAGTTGGATCTTCTAGTTCTGGAATGGCAGTGGAAACAACTTGGTCAATTAGTTGTCTACGGTGCATGTTTTCATCAGATAAGACAGTAGCCCATAATGATAGATCAGATCTCTTCAATAGGTATCTAGCTTGGTACTTGTACATGGCATTTTCATTGGTGATCTTAACTAATTCAGCGTCATTTAAACCTTTATCGTAAGCAATATACGCTAAGTATGGATCTCTCTTTTCACAGTACTTACCAACAACTAGGGTATCATATTGTTCATTTTCGGTTAAGAATTTCTCTGGGTTGTTATTAGAATCAATGTAAATCTTAGCCAAAGTATCATAAGCAGCCCTATCAGTAGAACCCGATTGTAAAGTAGATTCTAAGAATGGTAATAAAATGTTCAATCTGTTTCTCTTTTCAACTTCTTCACATAATTCAGCAATTGGAACTTGGCCTAGAACGGATTGTAATAATGACTTGATGATAGTCTCATCGCAATCAACATCCAACAAACCAGCAATAACTTGAGGAGTCTTTGATGGGTTAACTTGTTGAACGTAAACTTCAATGAACTTAAAGAACTGGTTCTTGTACAAATACAAGACTAGATCATGGACGAAGTTGTATCTATCACAAACAACAATCAATGGCAATTGATCTTCTAATTTAGCTTCCTTTAAGAAGTTCTTAACCTTTTCACCGTTATAAACGTTGTTGTCTCTAACAACTCTTTCAATTTCCTTAACTTGACCCAACTTGGCAGCACACTGGATGTATTTTAAAACCACTTCGGAATCTTGGGTAACGTTAACAATAGAAGCCAAGTAGTAGTATAAACCTTCGTTACATTTGAAGTCTTCAAAAATCTTGATTAAAGTAATTGGACCAATTAAGTCAGAGTATTTTGTGGCCACTTGAATAATAACTTGCAAGTTTTGAGCCATGTTACCAGATAGCATTTCTCTTAAACATATAACTGTCTGTTCAACGTTCAATTTACCGAAGTAAGCAACTAACCAATCAACTGGTAAAGTGCTTGAATGAACAATAACTCTCTTGATATCCTTGATATCCTCGTAATGCTCCAATGCTCTTTGATATAAGCCCGCCTTTTCACATAAGGCAGCAATAGTCGGTTTATCGTAGTGAGAGAACATGGCATTACCCAAGATAGCATCGGCAACTTGCGGAGCGTGCAATAAGTTAACTTCAAGTAATCTAGTTTGTAAGTGACCCTCAGATGGCTTATCTTGTTTCAAAGCATCTAATAAGAATGCAGTACCTTGTTGAATATAATTTTGAGATAAAAAGATATCAGAAATTTGTTGAACGTCTAAATCTGGTTGAGTTGTTAACAATTGGGTAGCAAATTCAGCAGCTTTATCAGGGTTGACTCTCAAAATGTTCTGAATCAAAACTGTGAAGTTTGGATGGTAGTTTGCTGTTTCACAGTATGGTAAGATCTTGTCGAATTGACCCAATTCACCCAGAGCGGTGACAACCTTGGATGGAACTTCTGATTTGTAGTAAACAGCTAAAGCCATTGGAGTGTTGAAAGGTTTAATCAAGTCACCCAACTCTTCAGAATAATCTAATTTGTCTTCCTTCAAGTATTTCTCAAGCGTTTCAACTCTATTTTGTTGTAATAAAGGTCGAACCAATTCCAGAGTCTCAAACTTGTTTAATGCACCTCTATCCAATAAGTAAACCAAATATTGCAAAATTGGAGCCGGTTGACCTTGTTGCGCAGGTAGTGCCTTTAATCTTGAAATGGTATCTGGAGTTCTTAGTTGAACAGAAGAAGCAGCAATCTTAACAGCAGATTGGTAGTCACCAGTTGAAATGGATTGATTGAATTGCTGAGAGAATAGTGATTCAGCGCCTGGTAAACCACCTCTCGAAGCCAAATTCAAGGCCAATTCAACATCTCCTAAGTTCTTTAAAATATAAGGAATGATTCTATCGGTTGAGATTTCGACTGCTAAAACCGCACCGGATCTGTTAACAGTAATAATACCAGCACCTTGGTTGAAGTTTGTGGCAGTGAAGATAGGATCCGATGAAATTCTGTTCAAGAAAATCTTCTTTCCGGTTTCTAAATCATACAAGTGGATGAAGCCAAACTTGGTTAAAACGTAGACAACACCGTACTTATTTGACATTTGAATGGAGACAGGGAAATCGTTGGCAATTTCTGCAGGGAAGAAAATTTCAGCAGACTTCTTTGGGAAGGCTGGGGCACCTTCTTGGTGATCGATCTCCAAAATGTGCAAGTTACCACCATCAGCAGTTCTTGAAGCACATGCAAACAATTGAGTATCAACTGAAGAATTTTGTAGTTTAAATTTGGCAAAACCACAAACATGACCTTCAATTGGTTGAGAGACGTTTCTGGCCTTTGAATACAATTGAATGTGACCAACAATTCTACCATTTTCTTGAGCAATACCACATAAAGCAAACCACGATAAGTCTTCATTTGCAACAAATTGAGTTAATTGGCAATTAGCCAATGAAACATGTCTAGAAGATAACTGAACTGGGCCGTTTTCAGTACCATCAAACACATTCCAGGTGTACATTGAAGAGCCAGTAACCAACCCAATGACTTGCTCATTTAACCATTTCCAGAAAATAACTGGCTCAGTCATTGTGTTAGACTTCAACCTTTGTTTGGTTGATAAGTTGAACACTTGTAATGTGGTACCATTTGCTCTCAAAGCAATAACGTTCTCTCTTGGATGCATGATAACGGAATCAGCGGTCATTGATTTCCTAGTAACTTGATTGTTGTCTTTCAAATTGACAATGGCAACAGAGTTACCACTATCACCCGATTCTCTGCAACAAACATATTGATCTGATTCTAAGGTTGTTGACATAAAATTGAATACTTGTGGGTTAATACCCAACGATGTTAATTGACAAACATCAATAAGATCAATAGGAGGATTCTCTGCCATTATTGACGCCAAGTGATGCTATTATTTAACTAAATGAATATAATTGTATGTATTCCTTAGCAGTAAATTACAATTGGTTACGGTTTTAAAGTTGACAAAGTGTAGATAGTGTCTCCTAATACTAGATGGTGATTTGTCCTTCAAAGTGAGTGTCCTGTTTGTTGAAGTTAGTAAAGTGCGATTGAGAGAAACGGCGATTCTGCTAATATTATGTGGCTGGTGTTATGTGGCTAGTGGGGAAGGACCCATGATGGCTAGGTGCGAGGTGTGGATAGAAAGGGTCACGTGATGGCGGTGGTGTGCGGAAAACTCGGAATTAAATTATTGTGAAAATGGGATACGAGGGACTAATACCAATAAGCGGAAAAATCCGATTACTAACTGCTATCTATATATTACATTACATCACGGGAAGTCTTCTGTGACATCTTTTGATTATAAACTTTCTATACAAAGCTTTTTAAACCCTATCTGAAACCGAAGAAGTCTCTAACAAAAGGTGAAGAAATAAAAAGCGCAAAAAATTAAATGGTAAAGGAATGAATAGCATGCAATTATAAATAAAAATAATAGACCTGTAGAAAATATATAACTATTTAAAGTAAGGAACGTGAGAAGGGAAAAAAGATTTTAAAATGATACAATGAGTGTGTGTAGAAAATGCATAAGTTAAATGAGGGTGTGCAATATAATTTAAGATTAACCGTCTGTTTAGCATCCAATTAAGTCAACAACATCTAAATAGACAGGGTGACACTGACCACCAATCGATTCATCATATAAGTTGTAGAACTCACCAGATAAACATTGGTAGAAGACATCTTGTTGACCAAGGGCTAACTTACCATCCGCAGTAATAGACCAACCAGCGGCGTAGATGGCACCAGCTTGTGGAGGTGGACCATCGAATTGGAATTGTCTGTTGGCAACAATAGAACCAATTCTACCTTTAGAATCGGTTAAGATGGCGTTAGACAAGGTCAAAGCTAAAGAACCGTCGTTGTGACAAGCAACTGCGTTGACTGGGTTAGACTTGTCATTTAAAGCGGCTGCTGCAGCAGAATTGGTTGCTTGGACTTGTCCATCAGCGATTTGAGAAGCAGCAGCAACAGTGTTTGTAGAAGTAGAAGCTTGAACCTGACCGTCACCAATTTGGGAGACGACAGCAGCAGCAGTGGACTTGGTGGTGGTGGCGGCTTGGATTTGACCATCACCAATTTGGGTGACAACGGCAGCAGCAGTGGTCTTGGTAGTGGTGGCGGCTTGGATTTGACCATCACCAATTTGGGTGACAACGGCAGCAGCAGTGGTCTTGGTAGTGGTACCAGCTTGGACTTGGCCATCACCAATTTGGGTGACAACGGCAGCAGCAGTGGTCTT
>BCKW01000005.1:535816-619758 GCA_001600755.1 Ogataea methanolica
TGGGTGACAACGGCAGCAGCAGTGGTCTTGGTAGTGGTACCAGCTTGGACTTGGCCATCACCAATTTGGGTGACAACGGCAGCAGCAGTGGTCTTAGTAGTGGTACCAGCTTGAACTTGACCGTCACCAATTTGGGTGACAACGGCAGCAGCAGTTGTCTTAGTAGTGGTAGCGGCTTGGACTTGACCATCACCAATTTGGGTAACAACAGCAGCAGCAGTTGTCTTAGTAGTGGTAGCGGCTTGGACTTGACCATCACCAATTTGGGTAACAACAGCAGCAGCAGTGGAGGTGGTAGTGGTAGCGGCTTGGATTTGACCATCATGAATTTGGGTAACAACATCTCTCTTGACCTTGGCGGCACTTGAAGTGATTGGTGAGATGGAAATACCGAAAGTGTATGAGTAGTTTGTAACGGTACCAGCTAAGGTACCACTTGGAGTTAAGGTGGTCCATGGTTCGGAAGGAACGTAGGCAGCTAAAGAGTTTGAAGCGAGGGCTAGAGCACCTAAGACGGTGTATCTGTATTGCATTTTTTGGTTGTATTTGATAATATGACTATTGATATTTGTCTAACTAAGAGAAAGTAAACCGTTATTATAAATTTAAAAGTTAAATTCATAAAAAAGAAAGAAAGAGAAACGGAGTAGTATTTATACTGGTCATCAAAAGGGTCAATTTTCGTAGATCAGTCCAACGTGATCACCATACCAGAAGTATCTAAAAATAACCGATGATGTCGATGCACAACTAATTAGTAAACCAAGAAGGACGTTGCGTGCCTGACTTAATTACGTGCAGGGGAAGGGATCCCGCAGCACCAAGATATTGCCCTATCGAGGAAAATATCAATAGCGAACCAGTCAGATTTGGTGATGTTCCTGACGCTGATGCTATTATTAGAACCTTTCTCCATATTCTCTCAAATTCTCTCTCGGAGGATTGAATTCACTTGTTGTTGATTCTTTGTTTATTAAAGGACGGTCCGTTCGGATTCGTAGTTCAACATCTCCTGGATCTGTTCTTTTAGGATCATCAGGTTTCCAAAAGTAGATCTGAAGTCAACATTGTACAGTAGAGTTGGCTCACTCAACTTATGGACCAATATGGGTGTTGAATTTTATTCACGTATTAACAAACACATGCCCTAATTATTGTTCTGGTAGAAGTAGATAAAGATCCCCGCCAAGGTTCAAATTAACAGGGGCAAAATTTCAATTGACCTGTACGAACAAAACAAAAAACCATGGGATGAAATTGACCACTCGCTGTCAGGCTGCATTGTTTTTCAACCTCGCTAACCACCTGAGTACCTCCGCCCATTTAATTTTTACTCAATATGACTGACCATATGGTGTAATCATAGATTTAAAGCTACTTTTGATTTACGTAATTTTCTGTTACAAGGTGGGGCTACTATGATTCTATCCTCAGCTTACTTTAGTTGAACTACAGTTTAACAAACCCTATATGGTAGCTCAACCTCCCCATTTTGGGCACTGTAGTATTATTCTTTTGGACATATATACCACGCCACTGGAAATGTATATGAACCAGTTTCAATGTCGTTAGGAAGTGTTACCACGCAATTGCAGTAAGTTATGCGCCTTGCCTGGTATCTAAATGACTGGCTTTTCAGTCAATATTCTGAGGCTCCCCGGGACTAAGGGCCGAGAAAGATCTTGAATTTCAAACTGTGGGAATCTGATGAATCTGTTTGGGCGCTGGGGTGGTGTTACTACGATCAGTATTTACGTTTGGACTCATTGGTCGAGTCTTCCTTGTCAGATTCGTATCGGCCTAAAACAAGATAATTCTAGAGCTTTCTATGTATTATTCCGATATTAGTCCACTACTAGTTAGCACACAGCTGATGTCAACTGAGTGAAGGGTTTGTATGTCAACTCACGAAACAAACCTGTACCATATTCCAATTTACATTTAGCTCTAAGAAATTGCCCTCTGTTGGATTAATTACTTGCAGGAACATGGGCTAAAGATTAGGCGTTTACTCTGGTACTGCTGCATCTGCCGACATGAAATTTGAATGAAAACGGAATGGAGATGCTTCGGATCAAGATCAGGATGAAGAAACACACAATTTAATCGGGATTTGGATATCTGCCAAAAAAAGTAATAATAATCGGATAGCGGCGGTGACGTGCCGAATAAAGTCAGTCCAAAGGACCACAGTTCAGATCTGGAGGGGAGACGCGCGAGAGTTGGGAATTGACGCGTCGTAATTATTTTGGTGTCGTCCTCTTCGTGTGAATCCTAACAGTGTTAGAAACACTAGGATATAAGGAGGGTTGATAAGACCTTTCGATTCTTTTGTTCATTGAATTGGACGGGGTTTATTTGACCTAAGCCTAATGTCCCCTGAAAAACTACTGGTCAACTACATGAAGACACACAATAAATATCCCTGACTTCTCAGAAATTTTTAATATTAATATGGTATTAGATACACCTTTCACCATCATCGCCAAATGAGACTGAAATTAGGAATCTTGGTTGTGTTCTGTGATTGAGAGAAGGAACTCAAACTGAAATTTCACCTCTCAACAGTCAACCACACCAGGAACTGAAACTTGATAGTATAGTTATATCCCTCTTGATAAATCACCAGTTTCAAGTCCAAATTGGTTAGTTGTATTTGAATGTGAATGGATAGTGAGTGGGTTCCAGAATTTCTGTCCCAGTCTTACAGTCTGTACACTATTTCTGAATTGGGAAATGTGATGAATCTGGTGAGCAGTTAAAGCGTTGTTGACTTAATTACTGGCAGTACCAGTAAATCTCCCTATATTTCCTTATGGCGTCATATGATCTATTTGGGGATTTGGTTTACTCACTACGAGTCTACCCTGATGTTGATGTTGGGGCATCAGTACTTGTAGAGCGAACAGACAGTTTTGTGGAACTCATGTATCCCCAAACGCGAAATAGGTTCCATCCTCTCCCCAATTTACAAGTCACTAATAACATAATAGAACGAGCGTGTGCTTACACTACAAATATGTGTATCACAAAACGAGCACCATACTTTGAATAGCCCGATGTATCATATTAATATGTCCCGTAACGTCGGCCATAAGTGACCTGTCTTTTCAATGAATGTTCCATTAGGTTGTGATGCATTATTATGTCTGGACAAGCCAATAGGCAATTCTCCCGCGTCTACTGCGGATTGTTATCCCATCTGGTTTAAGTGACGCTGTTTACGTAAATCCGTTTAACCTATTTAGGAGGATAAATCAGGGGAAGCGCTTTGCCCAATGAGGTGGATGACTTTTTTAGAGGACAATAGATTCCCCATTGAATTGGCGGTGAATTCAGGGAGATGGTGATGTATACTATATATAGATTCTTCCTCCATCCAGCTTATTTTATCAAGAACTTTTCAGACTTCAACTGACTTTATACCGATTACGTACACTTTTCTCTTTCTTTTCCCCATCGGTTGGGACAACGAATATAGGGCTTCAAGAACCTACAGTGGGCAACAGAGTATCCGGTACCTCACTCTCCATTCTGCAGAAACAAAGTCAATGAGTGCAGTGAAGTGCTGGAGGCGATTTATGATTGTACTAGACAAGATATATAAAGGCTCATCTTAAACTACTAGGACTGATTAACCTCGTCTTATCTCTCTATACAGGTGTATATAAGAAGCTGACGACGTGTATGCTCATGTGTGTGTTTATGTGTATTTTCTGTCTTTCAATAATCCGTTTGGTTTGTGTATTGGAGCACTTTTTGGAATTTGGCTGTTAGCCTTTCTGAAGGCTGTGTTAGATTTGGTGTAAAATTGGTTAAATCCATCTATTTAACTACTGGAGATTCACCTCTGGATTAAAGCAATTGGGCTCCGTGCGGTTCTCGAAATCTACCTATAGTTAGAATGCTGCACCTTACAATCCATCATCTACTTGGTATTAAACCTTTTGAACTAGCTTCATCTACTTCTTGTTTATAAGCTAACTGGTATTTATTCTATATCTGTCAACCTCCATTAATCTTTGATACCTTACATGTTGGGTTTCTGAAACTGCTCTTGTTGCTATAAGATTTACACCCTAATTTGCTACCCCATTCCAGATTTAAGCGATCACCATACTCATTTCACCTACCGTCTTCTTCACCATCATCATCATCACCATCACCACCTTCATTTAATACTATAAGACAGAAGAATAAAGATAATAAAAGGGAATACCTATACCTTCACCATTAAAACCACCGTATCTTTCTATCCAAACAGTGACCTTGAGCAGACATTGTTGGTCGCTGGTTATCGATTTTTTGAAGCAGTTCATTGCCCTCTAGCTTATTCTTTCCAACTCCCTTTACCTTTTAATTAATCAAATCAATTCAAAAAGTTTGATTATATAACAACAATAGATTAAGTGATACCGAGAAAGACAATTTCCTTTCAACTTTATTTGTTACAATTGGTTTACAATACTTTCTTCATAAACCGTTAATTTTGCAACATCCTCTTAAAAGGCTTCAAGCGGGAATAACAATCGGACATTTCTCTAAAGACTGCAATTTTGGCAACTGCACAGTAAATTCATTGATTGAAAGGTCCTTTATTTTCCACTATACTTTATTTGCTTATAGAATAGCTTGTTTCCAATGTCACAGCCCTCTGATACAGAAAAAGGACGAAAAAGCCCACGAGAGAGAGACGATCCAAACCCTCGGCATTCTGCGTCTCCTTCGAAGAAGTCAGCTAACCTTGGTTCAAAGCTAGAAAATGTCAAAGAGGAACCATCAACTACCCAAAAAGATGATGGCCAAGAAGATTTTCGACAAGATCAACGTTCGGAATTTCAATCATCTGATTATGAACCTAGCCTGCTTGAGGCTGTCTCTCGAATACTAGGGATTAAAATCACAAACTGGCCTTTTAGTAACGATGCGCTACAGGATATAATAACCTTGAGATCTGAACAAGAGAAAACAAAACACGAAGAGATGCGATTTAAGTCCTTATCGTTGTCGATCGAGCTTCTAAACGTCGCAAAGTCCATGGCTGTCCCGCCTGACATGATACCATTTCTATTCACCGCTCCTTCTCCAATAGAAATGAGAGAGAAACTACAAACAATGACAGAATATCGTGAAGAGCGCCAACAACATCAATTCCACCATCGTAGGGATTCCAATCAATCTATTTACTCCCAAAAAGGGCGTTCTCCTCCTGCACCACCCGCATTCCAGCATCCACAACCCTCTCAAGCCCAGCAATATCAATATCAGACCCCACATCAACAATCCAGATATCCCACACTTCCAATGGCAGCCCATCCTCACTTGTCTCCAACCTCATCCAAGGCTGGTCTAGAGAGTGGTGCATCTCCATCATTAGATCTTCAACAACAAAAACGCCAGGGCTCACCGGTGAGAGGGGGTGGCCATCAAAGATCTCATACAACTACAAGTGTTCCATCTATGGCTTCTTCTACGTCAGTTTGGAAAGTTAATTTACCACAACAGCAACAATTTCAATTTCACCATTGGTCAGGTCCTGGATCCAAAGACTCCGGATCAACTTCCTCCCATTCGAATACTGGCACATCTACATCAGGTATTTTGGGGTCAAGGTCCCCAAATACGAGCCCAGTATTAGTGTCCAAGCGCAAATTTTCCGATTCAGGTCCACCATCCTCCTTAGAGAAGGTGCGACCATTCACCAAACATGAGCCTGGTTCCAGTATATCAGGATCACAACAGCATGTTCTTCAACTTCCGCCATTGTCACCTTCGAAATCCAAACCTCTTCAAACACATGAACAAGGCAGATCCGAAAGCTCCACTGACACACCAATTCTTGGATCACCATATAGTTATAGAGATCCACCAGGTGCTAACGTGTATTATCCATCTCCAGGTCCTCCTGGTCCTAAACCCCCACAGTTTGCAAGGTTCGCAACCCCTTCTCATTCGCAGCAGGTTATGCCTCTTAATTATCAGCAGCAACAGCAGCAGCAACAACAACTGCAGCCACCGCCACCACCGCCGCCTTACTATACATCCGCTTATAATTCCCAGCAAGCATATTCCTTTCCTCCTCAGCCTTCACAAGTATCACACCAACAGCAGCACCAGCAACAAAAAATTCAACAGGCAACATCAGGATCTTTACAATCATTGCAACAAAAGCTTCCACCACTTAGACAACCCACCCAGGGGTCGGTTGGCCCTCCTCCACAAGAAGATCCTAGTAAATCAAAGTTTTTGATAAACACTTTGAAAAACCCTCCCAAGTGAGTCTCCAATTTTATTTATTTTATCATTTGCATACACCCAGTTATTACAGTGTTCTTTATTTTTTTTTGCCGCTTTCTTCCTTTATTCCCTTCCTTCATTGCTTCGCTTCTTTTCTAAATAAATTTGGGTTTCATTCTCTGTTTTCTTGGGTACTTTGGATATTCTTTTATGATGTGATGGGTTTGTACTCTTTTGCCGCTATGTTATATTTCTTATCATCACTAATAATGGTTAAAATGACCCTTTTGTAATATCAGCTTATACCTCGGTATGATTGGTTTTTGATGTTTAAATCCGAGTTCATTATAATTAGACTGTATGGCTATTTTCTTTTATATCATTAATAGCTATCATATAAATTATCCCTATATATGTCTATAGTCTATCCCTATCTATATACCCAATTTCATCCCAATTTATCCCAAGGTCCAGCAGTTTCTATAACCTCCTCCCCTTTTCTCCCAAAAGGGAGAAAAGAACTACGGAGATAACTTCCTCGGGGGACTCGGGGGACTCGGGGAGCACGCGCCAACTGATTCGCCTCCCCCATCGAACACGCGCCAGGGCGGAAGATTACCGCCTTGGCAACTCCCTTTACCAGGGGGCGGGTTGCGTAAGATGAACGGTGCTTAACGGCTAATCTCCGAACGAAAAAGTTTACTTTTATGCACAGCGCTATATAAACACCTTCTTTTCCCGTATATCGCTAGTTCCTGCAAGTATACTACTTCTATCTATAACGATATTTATTGGATCTGTCAAGAGATTAAGTGATATCCAAAAAATTTGAGACCCATACCCGTTACACAACGATAGACACATGAAAATAGATTGTGACACTGCCCAAAGTCACACCATTTGAAAAGAACACATATAATCTCTATCAGATCAAGTTTAACTTATTCGACCTCACGTTCTTCAAAATAGGTCATCCTGAAGTGCAATCCAGATCTATATACTAACAGCAGCGATAAATAATTCTAATAATATGGTCCATAATATGAATAATTCGCCAGATGATTCTCTTAGTGATGTACACCGACCTTCATCGCCTGATCAAGAACAAGAAACGACACCTCCAAATTCCCGCATAGACTTCGATCCTCACCTATTAACGGACCTGGATCCTCATCCATTAATGGAATCAGACAAAGCAGTTGCCATACCCAACCAGCAAGATACAAATTTGCTTAGAATAGACTCAGATTTTGTCGGCGCATCTGGACCACCACATACAATCTTAACCCACGGAGAGATACGGTTCATGACGTTTATATTATCTTGTATTGGTATTTGTTCCTCCATGAGTATGCCTATTTTCTGGGTGGCATTGACTGAAATCGAAAAGGATTTCGGGATCACCGAAGAGCAGACGAATATGACAGTTGTTGCCTATTTGGTCATGCAAGCATTGTCGCCGGTCTTCTTTTCTAGCGCTGGTGATGTTTTTGGAAGAAGACCCGTCGTGCTTGTTTGCTTGCTTGGTGGTGTGGTCGTCAATGTTGGATTGGCATTGTGCAACGCTTACTGGTTGATTATTTTCTTAAGATGTTTATTGGCTACGTTTGTGTCTCCTGTGGTCAGTATAGCGTCGTCGATTGTGGGTGATATTACAACAAGGAAGAACAGAGGTGGTGTTAATGGGTTTGTTTCAGGGTTTACTTTAATCGGCCAAGGTCTGTCTCCATTTTTGGGGTCACTTGTTGATTCAGGTTGGGATTGGAAAGCAATCTTTTGGTTCAGCGCTATAGTTGACCTGGTTGTTTTATTGTTTGTCTTTGTGTGTTTACCGGAGACTAAGCGGACTATTGTAGGCAATATGTCGGCAAGACCAATTAGATGGGTGCATTGGTCGTGTGCACTTTTGTACTTGGGTGACAAGAGATTGTGTGATACTAACTGTGAAACTTTAGAACCAAAAGTGCAAACGAAGTATAATCCATTCATAACATTTGTTCTTTTCATTAAACCGGAAGTTTTATTTGTTTTACTCCCATCGTCATTAATTTTCTCAACGTGGACCATTTCGCAAACAAGTCTTACAACCTACCTATCGAAATCTTACCACTACTCTACACTTATGGTGGGTGTTTGTTTCTTTGCACCTGGTGTGGCTACTATATCAGGCACAGTTGTTACTGGAAAGTTAATGGATTACTTATATCGAAGAGACAAGCAAAAGTATGATGACAAGTATTCTGAAAATGGTGTTAGATCTAAATCTGCACCCCCTTTCAATATCATCAGGACCAGAATCGGTATCTACATAATACCATCGTCCATAGTTATGGTATTCACTCTTATTTATGGATGGTGTTTACAATACACAGAGAACGTGGCAATCATTTTAGTTTCGGCATTTTGCATCACTTTTGGTGCCATGTATCCCTTGGCGGTTGTGGCAACATTAATGGTTGATTTGTACCCTGAAAGGTCAGGGTCAGCGGCGTCATTGAATAACCTTGGTAGATGCGGTCTCAGTGCTATATTTGTTGCTTGTTTGTCAAAAATGACAAGTGCTATGGGAATAGGTGGCACTTACACTTTAATGTTTGGATTGTCTCTTTTAGGAAATGTTTTGATTTATTACTTAGTTTATGGAAGTGAAGATTTGGTATTAGCCAAGGAATTAAGAGAATCTGAAAAGAGAGTCCAAATTGGGTCAATAGATGATACTTAAGAGAATCTGTTAACTACGTTATTTATTTTCCTTTTTAATTGTATAGCTTATGATTCACCTTTATTACATTTGCTAAACGCATTTGATCCTTATATTGTTGTAATCATTACGATCTAGACGCCGGATAACCAACCATCCGGCAACCTGACATCTCGGACCTAGCTGAGCCATTCAGCCTGCAACCCAGTAGAATTGCTCCTTGCACGCCCGCTGTGGAGATAATTCCCTCGCTTGGGAACACAAGCACCGTAACCGGCCATTCGATTTACTACTTTGTTTGCATTGCTCCCTGTGCATTATTCTTGATATACTGTCAAAAGGGTAGGAACCTTATGCATCGGTCCCTGCAACATCCATACATTCTTAGAATTTCCTTAACAAAGCAATATTGTTGTTCGATTAATATGTCATCTTCTGTATCCTTCCTCCAAGGTAAACAGTCGAAAATTTCAGAAACTATCCAAGAGATCACTGAAGACAGAGCAATGCAATATGATACTACCAGAGCTCCTGGAACAGTTAGGCTTCTAACGTTCAACACCTGGGGTTTAAAGTTTGTTTCAAAGCATAGAAAAGAAAGACTGCAAGCGTTAGCTGATAGATTAGCGTCCGATTCGCCTGAAGACGATTATGATATTGTTGCGCTACAAGAGGTTTGGACAGAAGAAGATTGGAGTTACATTGATCGAGTTTGTGCAAATAAGTTCAAATACAGAAGGCGCTTCTCATCAGGTATCTTAGCTGGTCCTGGTCTAGCAGTATTATCCAAGATACCGATCAAGAAAACTTTTTTGAATAGATTCCCAATTAACGGCAGACCATCGGCATTTTTCAGAGGTGATTGGTATGTTGGTAAATCAGTTGCGGTTACAATACTTGAGCCAACGTTTGCTAATGCATCACCAATAGCCATTTTGAATTCCCATATGCACGCACCATATTCATTGACTGGTGATGCAGCCTACTCCTGCCATAGAGCTTGTCAAGCTTGGGAAATTGCAACCTTGATAGGCAATTTGTCTGAGTCAGGGTATGCTGTTATCTTGGTTGGCGACTTGAATTCACGGCCTGGCTCATTACCATACAGAATAATCCAGAATGAAGGTCAGTTGGAAGATAGTTGGGAAGTTTTGAATGGTGTAATAGACTTGGAACTTATTAAAAAGATGGATCCTGTAGAACAAATCAGGAAAGCCGCCACTACTTGTGATTCAACGTTGAATACTTGGAGAGCTGATCGTAGACCCGACGAAGCTTGCAGATTAGATTACGCTTTGATTGATACCAAAAGGTTGGTTCCAGTTGCAGCAAGCGTTGAGTTCACTGAAAAGATACAAGGTATCGGATCATACTCCGATCATTTTGCGTACTCTGCCACTTTCAAAGTTTTACCTAAATCTTCATCTGAATCGGCTACGGAGAGTGAATACGAGCATGAGTCCCTTGAAAGGCTTGCTGTTTATCATGGATTACGAGATATCATCCACGAATACATTAAAAATACTCACAGTTGGCAATGTAAATGGAGACTATGGCATTTCTTCCTATCAATTATTGTTTTCATTTTGTTCTTGCCTGGTATTGTTTTCGCTTCGATTGCTGTTCCATGGGTTTCCATAATATTCCTTTTGCTAGGGGTTATTATTATGGTCACTGGGGTGGTTAATGGTATGATTGGATTCTTGTTTGGGAGAAATGAATTTAGAGCGCTTAGAGAGGTCGTTTTCCAAGTTGATGATAGACTAAAATACTTGAAAGAAAATCAAACCGACTAGTCTCATACATTTTTTTCAATTCTTTCCTATGTATATTTAATTAATTTAATTTCATTTTAGCTTCGATCAAGTGGATATATAGTCTCTAGTAAAATGTTGAATTCTGACCAAGTAAAACAAAACAAAACAGATTATAAGCTTCCTACGCGGCGCTTAACGTTGTTTTTGTCAAAAAAAAGTCACAGCCTCAAATTATATCCTTTGTTCACAGCCAAATGACGTTTACTTTGACGTGGTTTGAATGGTCTGGATGACTATGCTCTTCAACTGGTGCAGATATATTTTATGTGCTTGAACATCATCCGCATCCAAAACCAAACAAGTGAAAAAAGTTCATTAATAGTCAAACGATATCTGTGAAGATCTTAATTTGTATTGACATTTGGTTTTTGGGTTCCTTTTTTAGAGTCAAAGCCAAAAACATAAACCACTTTATTATTAATATAATAATGCTAGCGATAGATCAGCCCAGTTACAATCATTTTGAGTATCTTTTAACATAAATTATACACCGGCTCGTCACACATACCTTCTTAATCTAACCCATATGGCCTCATTTTGACACTATCTATATTGCGTCGCCGACGTTGTTTCTTATCCGTTCGTCGATCGATGCGAAACAAACAAAAAGAAAAACTTCCAAATGCAGAAGTGTGTTTATCGTTTTCCGAATCGGGACTTATAATTAAGCAATTTACCCCCAATCAGGTTGTTGTTTGAGTTAACGTTAACCCTGTTACTTTTTCCATTCAGCAGATAACAATACATGCAACACTAAAAAATAGGTCAGGTCCCAATTACGATATTTATTGTTGTTGGTACTTGTTTATGGAAATAACCGGTACTGATTTATGGAAACAATAATAAGAAAACAAAGCAAAGTCTGTTTTCAAACATACTTTTATTCAAAGACAAATAGATTTACATTCCACTAAGTAAGCCATTTTCTTTGACTATAATACCCATTAATATCAATTTACAATGTCTACAGTCAGAACCCCAACTCAAGTGCTACAACATGAACCATATAAGGACAGCTCCTCTCCATCCCCTTCCAAAAAACACCAACCTAAGGTTCTACAACAAACAACAGAAAATAGACTGAACAGAACCCCACTTTTAGTGAATACCAGTTCTAATAACAACAATCTGACGTTGAAGAACAAGTACAGGTCGCCGTCTGATAAATTCCGTTTATCTCCAATCAGTTCCCAACTGTTAGGTCAAAACAGCAAAAGGTCAATGTTTTTGAATAACATGATGAATGGCTGTAAGAAGAATAAATTGGAAAGTAAACCAAATACGCCAGTTTCTACTTTACAATTGAAACTGGAAGCATTATCTATTGATAACGTTCAATAGATGGTTGAATTTGAAAGTATTATCCTAGCTGGATATCGTCGTGTGATCTTTTTCCCTTTTGGTCTCTAGAATTGTGCTGTATTAAGTAGATGATCCACTCTATTTTGTTCTTTTTGTTCTTTTGCTGCTTCGGTTTTCCTCCTTTGGCTACTGTTTTGATTTTTTTGGCTTTTTTAGTTTTATTTTGTGCCTTTTTACCTCTTTTCCTTTCGCCTTCTTTGCTCTACCACCTGAATATTCAGTCGATATTCTTTATTTCTGATTTGTCCTCTTATTTTCTCTAATGAAATTTTTCTAATATCCAGTTATAAATATTTGTCTTGAAGCCCTACATTATTACACCCTACGATATGATATTCCAGCGTTCCAAATGTATTTTGTAGGCATTTCTGCTTCTTGTGGCGCCTTCCCAATACAGACCGTACAGCAGTAAGAGTAGTGTCTTTCCCATTGCCAAACACGTACGCGTGAAGCCTTTGTTTATTGTTGGTGTACTTATTATCGGTATGCTAAATCTTGACTCTTTATAGTTCTTATATCTGAAGTCTAGTACAGACTTATAACTGCTATTTAACGGTGAATCAGCAGTTAATATAAGGAGATATAATCACGTACCAAAAAATATGTCTTCAAGAACGCTTGGAAGTGCCGAACTGCTCTCGAATGAAGAGCTCTTGGGCCTTCGAGATACTCCTACCAATGCAGACCAACAAGCGAACCCAGATGACCCATCTTTAGATCCTCTCATACAACCTAAAGTTAGAAGAACCATGTATAAGATTACTGATGAGATTATGCTTGGTTCAAGGGGTTTGCCAGCATTATCCAAATCCCTCAAAACTTTCAAATTTAAGCCAAAGAAAAGCTCGAAAAATATGTCGAAATACGAGAAATATAGAAGTGCCGAATACAAGAACTCACACCATTTTGAAAATTTAACGAGGTTATTACATACGTATCAACTATGGGGCCATGAAATATTTCCCAAATATAAGTTTAAAGATTTTATTCCATTATTAAACAGAGCAGTTAATTTTCCCACTGTGAAACATTATAAGAGAGAGTTAATTGAAAAGGAGATTCAAGAAAAGTTAGATCTGGCAAGAGGAGACTCTATCAACGTGGCTGATACCGATCACGATACAATCAAAGAAAAAGAAGCAGCGACGCACAATACGGAACAAACAAATGATAGTACTCAACCAGAGCCACAACCACAAACGCAGGGAATTACAAACCGAGATGGTTTATTCATCGACCAAGATTCCGACGAAGAGTTATATACTTCAACGTCAGTTTCTAAACATATGAATAAAGAATCTGATCCGTTTAATGATGACGCTTTCTTGAAGGAATTAAACACCAAGTTTGCAACCACCAAATCAGATCATTCCATATTGGATGAACTTAACAATATTCCAGGTGTTAATTCAAGCTTATTAGCAGCCCTCGAACAAAAATCTCAAGATATGGAAAAGCCCAGCGGTCAAGGAAGTGTAAAGGATAACAATGATACTAATGAAGCTACAAGCAAGATGGACCAAACTGAGATTGGGACTGTGAATGGCCTTGGTAAAGAGAACTCTGAGGATGAATTCTCTGATGATGAAGAATTGGATCAATTGATAAATAGTAACAGAACCAAAACTGTTGTAAATGAGCAAGAGGAGGTGGAAGAAGAAGATGACGATCTTCCTGATGATCTGATGCAACAAGCACCTCTGGGTAGCCATGAAGAACATGAAGACGAAGAACTTGCTATTCTAAGAGAGATGGGTATGTAGTAAAGTATGTAAATGCCAATGCGCCACAAATTCTCCAGCCACTATATCTGCTTCACCAGCCACAATGTCTTTGAGATTTGCGGAAAATTCGAAAAATCGAACTTTTTTTGTGTACGCGAACTTTAATCAGGTTTGCCATTTGTAGTAGTGCTATTACTACTGCTCTGGCTGGATCTCTTCTAAACAGGTTCGAAACCCTTGTAGTTCAAAAGTTTGGTATTGTCATTTTTGTGATCTGTATAAGGCACCATTCTTGAAGATCCGAAGCCTTTTAACCCTTACAATTAACGTACCAGCTATAGATTGACGGTTCTTTACGGCTCAATTGTGTGCACCCAGATTGCCACTTATATCATATTACACCCACTATCCTAGATTTATAAGCTTTCAAAAAAGGACAGTATCAATATTAAATATTACGTCCCGTACAAGACAAAATTCTGAGCTCAAAAATCTCATTCTGCCCATTGAGTCAGATATACAAAGCCTTGGCACCACAAAATACATATAAAACATGTCTCGCAGCAGAAGATCCAGAGCTCTGTACGACGAAGAAGAAGATGATGAATTCAACGAAGACCTAAATGAAGATGAAGAAGATGTCACTGAGGAATTTGAACCAGATATTCTAAAACCGGAGGAGCCAAAGTCTGTCTCAGAGGATGAGGAATACGATGACGAAGATGATGTCAGGTCACATAGAAAGAGATCAAGAAAGGCTGTGAACTATAATGAAGACGTCCTATTGGCAGATCTTAACGAAGAAATTAGTGAAGACGACGATGAGGAAGAGGAAACAAAGAAGTCCAAGAGAAGAAGGCGTGCACTCGATGATGATGATGAAGAATTTGATGAGCCAGGTAATGCTAAAGATGATGACGATGACTTTGAGTCAGATAGCTCTTTGAGACCAAGAAGACGAAGAAATCCTGGCTTCATAGTCAAAGATGATGTTGATGTTGATATCGATGGTGAATTTGAAATTGAAAAAGAAAACAGAAGAAGAGGAAAACGGCTCAGGAGTAGAAGAGGTAGAAGCCGCACTCTTGCCGGAGATGCTGATGAAGAGATTGATGGTGATGAAGATATTGTTACACTCCAAGATGAATTGAAAGCTTTACAGGAAGATTCTCCTCTGAATTCACCTGTACAACGTAACTTACGTGAACGTAAAGCCATCAATTATACTTTGCCGCCTCCAATAATGAATGATATTCAATTAGATGAAAACCAAGGATCAAGTGTTTCGAGTCCAAGACGTGCCCGTAATGGTAGATTTGGAGGTACCGGTGGTGGTAACTCTTCCAACTTTGCCACAAACTACCAGCTGAGAAGACTATTTCCAACGGTGGGTCCGTTTGGTGGAGGAGATGTTCATGCGCTATTCGAAAACGGTGGTGTTCCCGATGGCCTAACCGCTTTAGGTAATGCTGAGTCCAGTGATTCTGAAGACGATAATGACTTGTTCAGACCTACGGATCCGAATGATACGTCTTCCAAAATGAACATCATCACTGCTGATCTGATGGGCGGTGGGCCTAATGGACAAATGAAAAAAAAGAGCACCTTAGCTGATACTGATCCTTTGGGAATTGATACCAATATTGATTTCTCTGCTGTCGGTGGGTTGAATAACTATATCGATCAGTTGAAAGAAATGGTCACTTTGCCATTGTTATATCCTGAAATATACTCAAAATTCCATATTACACCACCTAGGGGTGTTCTTTTCCATGGCCCTCCGGGTACCGGTAAGACCCTCATGGCCCGTGCTCTTGCTGCTTCATGCTCATCGCAAGATAAGAAGATCACTTTCTTCATGAGAAAAGGTGCGGATTGTTTGTCTAAATGGGTTGGTGAAGCTGAAAGACATTTGAGACTACTATTTGAAGAAGCTAAACAACAACAGCCTTCTATTATTTTCTTCGATGAAATTGATGGTTTGGCTCCTGTCAGATCATCTAAGCAAGAACAAATTCATGCTTCAATTGTTTCAACGTTGCTTGCTCTAATGGATGGAATGGATAACAGAGGGCAAGTCATTGTCATTGGTGCTACCAATAGACCGGATTCTATTGACCCAGCATTAAGGAGACCTGGAAGATTTGATAGAGAGTTTTACTTCCCGTTACCAGACTTGAATTCCCGTGAAGAAATCTTGAAAATTCATATGAGAAAATGGGACAACCAATTGAACGAACAATTTATCAAAGAATTGGCGAGATTGACCAAAGGTTACGGTGGTGCAGACTTGCGAGCATTGTGTACTGAAAGTGCCTTGAACTCGATTCAAAGGGCGTACCCACAAATTTACAAAACTAATGACAAGCTAAAGATCAATATCAACAAAGTTAAAGTCAGCCCTAGCGATTTCACACGGGCCTTGAACAAAATTATTCCATCGAGTGCTAGATCAACTTCATTATCATCAAGTCCATTACCCGAAAATATTGAACCATTACTACAGAGACAGTTGAATAAAATACTTAATAAGTTGGAATTGGTGATACCTAAGGATAAACAACCATCTTTATTGGAAGAAAGTGAATATGTTGATCTAACATCGTCGCACGAAGATGGTGGATTCAAGCATCAACAATTGTTAACAAGATTGAACCAATTGAGAGTTTTCAAACCTAGATTAGTCGTCAGCGGTAATAAAGGTGCAGGACAAGGGTATGTTGCCAACGCTCTCTTACATACGTTAGAAGGTTTCAATATTCAAGTGTTAGATATGACAAAACTTCATTCCGATTCATCGATATCTCCTGAAAATCTAATTATCCAAATGTTCCAAGAATTAAAGAGGCACAAACCAAGTGTTTTGTACGTTCCTAACATGATCAGTTTCCTGAACGATATCACGCCGTCATTGAAGTCTACAATTGCCAGTTTAGTTAAGAACCTCTCAACCAATGATAGAATCTTGATCTTTGGTATGATTGAAGATGCTGAGAATTTTGATGAAGGCTATAAAGAAGAGCTTGAGGAGATTTTCGAGATCAGTCACGAGTGTATCATGAAACTAACATCCATATATGAAGAAGAGCGTTCAAAATTCTTTGAGAATGCTTGGAGCGCTCTACGTCTCACCCCGTTGGAATTCAACGATCTGTTGAGCAGACCGAAAAGAAAGTTGAAGAAGTTAAAAGTTGTTAAAGCTGTCACACCCACAAGTGAGCCAGCTGTTGATCCAAAGAAAGAAATTGAAATTGCCCGTAATGATATGCGTTTGAAAAATACGCTAAAGGTCAAGCTATCTGGATTAATGGAGCTTTTCAAAGTTCGTTACAAGCGTTTTAAGAAGCCCATTATTGATGATGGTTTTTTGATTCATTTGTTTGACGAAATCGCTGACCCTCAAGCACCATATCAAAGATCAGGCGATCTAATTCTGGAAGTGGCTACCGGCAAGTTATACCACAATATTGATTTAGAAGTTGTAGAAGAAAGGCTATGGAACGGTTATTATTCCGAACCTAGACAGTTCTTATCCGATGTTGAAATGATTCTCAAGGATGCTAATACCAGCGGTGAAAGAGACAGAATCTTGAAAGCGAATGAAATGTACGCTAACGCACAAGTTGGTATCGAAGATATTGAGGTTCAGTCTCCTACTTTGGTTCCACAATGGAGACAAGTTCGCCAAAGGGAAAAGCAAAGAGAGTTGGCATATTTGAAGAAGCTTAAGGAGGAACAACAGGAGAAATTAGAGTCTCAAGAAAATGGCACTGTTTTAGAGGATAAAGGTGATGATACCGCGAATGCTGATGAGCGTGAATTAGAAATTGGTCAGACTCAAATGCAAGCACAACTGGATCCTGAACATGAAACTGTTGTTACTGAAGATGTCGTTCCTGTTTCCACCAATCCTGTTGAAATATTACCAGAAACTTCTAAGATTGAGTTGGAGAAGAAAGTTGAAGAAGAAGAAGAAGGTGAGAAATCCGCGGAAGAGTCGTCGGACTCGTCTGAAGATGAAAGCTATACACTGCCTGAAAAGCAAAGTTTGGTAATTGACGAGGAAAGGCTAGAGAACATAAAACATTCTTTAATGAAGTATTCGAAAGGAAAGAGCGTCGCTGAGTTAGAAAGATTGAACTCAAAGATGATTGAATTAATCTGGATTCATAGATTGGATTTGAATAAAGAGGAGTTATTGTCAGATTTAGAAAGTCTTGTTGAAAGGGATTAAAGAGGTTTATTTTGTGTTACTATTTTTTATGTAAATATTTTAAATATGTTATTAATAAATGTTACTGTTATTATTATTTCACTGTCTCTATTAGTAATTTATAAACATCATACGGTAATACTTATACACTATCTATCCTGCCAACAATATCTATAATCTATTGAAATAGCTAGATGATAACACTGAAGGACCCTCTATCATTCCGTTTTCCCAGCTGTTAAATCTTCTTTCTCTTCAGTAACCGGAACTTCAGTCTCTTTTATAGGTTCGGCAGATAAACCTAGCCTCTTACGAAGCTTCTTGTTATGCCTAGCTCTCTTTAACTTCTTCAGCAATCTTAATTTCTTCTTATGCTGCTCACTCATTCTTTTAGAATAGTATCTCATGGTGAATGGCAATAATGCATTCATTGAAATAGACCACGCTAACAAAACTAGTATATTTCTAACTATGTTTGCCTTCTTGTAAGTATCAAAAAGCACAATTTTATATAGTTCAAATCCATTCTTTATCGGAAGTGCATAACCGTATCTGTAAAACTTTGGTAATAAAGCCAGAGGGTAATAAGTTGGAGCAATACTAGCAATCATATAGAAGAGCATCCACAAAGGGGTCAAGTTGGGGAAAGTGGACTGAATGAACAAAACAACGTTTTCATTTATCCCACCTAATGCTGAAAGTAACAAGTATGTGAAAATCCAAAATACCAGAAATCCAACTTTTCCGTTATAAGCTTCATAGATATCTATACCAAATGCCACTTGGACTAATGTGTAGGCAAGTGCCATCAAAAGGTATGTGATTTGAGAGGAGCATACACGGTAAATAATAAATGATCTGTCAGTTAACATTGTCGCCATTTTAAGGTGGAATGGTAAGAAAAATGCAAATTGCATGAGAGATAAAAGGTGAAGATACACGAGACCAAACTGCTGGGGTCCTGAAACAATTGACTTGATTAGTTTGGAATCTGTAAGATCAGTAGTAGTAAATTGAACTGGGGTTGATAAAGTTTCGAGATTTTTGTTGATTTCTATATCGGTAAGTCGTTCGACTATAGGAGCAGTCAAATTAGCTATTTGTAAAGATAAGAATTTAGCCTGTAATTTTTGAAAAGATTTAGCCAAGTACGAGCTGATACCAACGTATTCACGCCCTGTTTCATAAATCACTTCAATGGCTGAACTCAGGTTAAAAGTTCCAGAGCTGCCTACCAATGAATTGTAGTAGTCTAAGGTGGCATTTGGTTTAACATAAACACAACCCCAAGTCTTCTGGTGATGGACTTTTTCCATTAACAAAGCTCTTAGTCCAGATGTGTCATTCGTAATATCGGTATATAAAGTTGGTTCCCAACCGGCCACTGGAGATATCGATGGATCTTGGATCGCCAATTTCAGGGTATTGCTGAAATAGTCATCTATATTTAATGTGTGGTATATTTCAGGGTTGTCTAAAACGACCATTACTTTCATGTTTATCAATTTGTCTTCTCTTCGGTACATAGACCCCCAATAGAGACTGAAAATACCCATAAATGCACTGATTAATAGAATATACCCCCTGGCGAAAGTGAGATATAGTTTTACTTTTTCAAACGAAGGATCAAAAAACCCGATTTTCTTCAGTGTATCTTTAGCACTTTCTGTAACTTGTCTTTTTAATGACCCGAGTCCACTGGTAAGTGTAGTTGTTCTTCGTATATTCTGATTTGTGACCTTTGTACTAGCATCATCATCAGCATCTAAACCAAAGTTAGGAACGTCATTCTCTGTGTCTGAATCCGAATCCATCAGCATTGAGATTAAGTCTTCGTTTGTCTCTAACATCACGCTGGGAAGTGTAGCATCTGCAATGAAAGCGGCTGCTTCACGATCCAATGTCATATGACGTGAAATTCTACTGTTTGTTCTTCCGGGAATTCCTCCATCTGGAATATTTCCATTTTCAACGCCATTTGATCTTTGAAACCAACTTGTGAATGTAGATGCTCGACTTCTTCTTTCTGGTCTTGCTGCTATACTGGGCACAGATAGTGTTCTTGAAGCGCTTTCAGTTGGTCCTGTTGCTGTATTAGCTTTGAGAATGAAAGGCATTTGAGAGTCAGCGTGGTAAGCTTGAACTCCGTTATCCGATGAAAGCACCGAACTGGATGATAAGGAGTTGTTATCGGCATCATGCGACTGATTGTCCGCTGAAGGATCATCTGTAATTTGATTCAATTCAATTCGACTTTCTTGAAAGGCTGCTCGGCTTGTTTTTGGTGATATAAGTAATGGATTATCTTCATCATCTTCCGGCGTTGCGTTGGTGTTGAGTGACATGGCCTTAATATAGTGTGATCAAATACGTGATATAGAAATTGGAACCAGCAAATAAACAAAAAACAAAACTGACAGACAAAGATGGAGATTTCTTCGCCTTAAGCTCTCTTATATCCAAATTTGTAATTTGAATCTGTTGTCCTAGTCTTGATCTGTTGTACAATAACAATATCAGAGAAACGGGATTAATAATGTGTTATAAGTTTGATAATACATACATATCAAACCCTTTTCCGGGTCCTAGGATTAACAACATTGACGCCAGCGATAAACAAATGAACAAACAATGGAATGAAATAATACCAAGAAGGAAATCGGCCGGCGAGAAACTCTGTGCGGCTCTTCTCGTTGCAGAAACGGAACCACAGCCGTGCGGCGCACATGTTTGTATATCAGCAGAGTTCCACTACTTTCTTTACGTTACTTTGCTTTACTTTAAGGAGCTTTCCGGAATGTATATAGTGAAATGAATGGCAGTTATTCAGTAGAAACCGGTATAACCATAGGATTCATAGTACTTATACTGATTAAAGAAAAATATGTAGCTATGCAAATTTAGTCTAATAACCCTGTGAGGTTCATATTCCCAAAACAATGTACTTTTATCTCAAAAACAATCAACCAACTTACACACCTCAAAGTCCATACTTAGCATGCTCATTTAATAACTTCTTCTTCCTCCATTGGAGTGCTTTTTTTCTTGTCCTTACCAAGGTTCTGTATCCTCTTAAGTATCGCAATTTTCTCCAATGTCTTCTTACTCATTTGATTAGAATAGTACATCATAGTAAACGGTAACATCGTATGAGTGATTACCACCCATGCCACTAAAACCAATATATTTCTAGCTAAATTTGAAATCTTGTAAGTATTGAACAACAAAATCTTGAATAGCTCAAACCCATTTTGAATCGGGAATGCATAACCATATCTATAAAAATGTGGAGATAGTGCCATAGGATAGTATGTTGGTGCAATATTAACAACCATCCAGAAAAAGATCCAAGTCGGCGCTAGCTGTGGTTTACGGCATTGAATTATAAACACAACGTTTTCGTTAACGCCTCCTAGTGCCGAGAGCATAAGATACGTGACTAACCAAAAGATCAAAAATCCGGTTTTCCCACTATAAGCCTCGTAAATGTTGATTCCAAATGAAACCTGAACTAAAGTATAGGCTAACCCCATAAATAAATACGTGATCTGTGATGAGATCAAGCGATAAATAATAAACGATTTGTCCGTTAGTCTCTTTACCATTTTCATATGGAACGGCTGAAAGAAGGCAAATTGCATGAGAGATAGCAAGTTTAGATAAATTAGTCCAAACTGTTGGGGTCCTGCCACAATAGGAACGAGTAATTTCGAATCCGTCAAATCGGTGACTGTAAATTGAATCGGTGCCAATAAAGTAGAAAGCCCGTTAATGACTGTTGGGTCTGTCAATTTATTAACTAATGGAATCGTGATATACGCTGTCTGTAGTTTTAGAAACTGAGATTCCAGATGTGTAAATGAGTTGGACAAGAACGAATTGATACCAACGTACGCTCTACCGGTTTCATAAATAACTTCTATTGCAGAACTCAAATTGAATGCAGTTCCGCTATTCAATGCATTGTAATAGTCTATCGAAGAATTCGGCTTCACTAAAACACACCCCCATTTGTGTTGATGGTGTACCTCCTGAATAAGCTTATCTCTAAGTTCGGATGTATCGTTTGTGATAGATGGATAGTAAACAGGTTCCCAGCCGGCTAATAGTGATATAGCGGAATCCTGGATGGATGCCCTAACGGTATTACTAAAATAATCTTCAATGTCAAGGTCAGTGTAGGTGTTTGGATTATCTAGAACAACAAGAACTTTCATGTTAACCAATCTGGTCTCTCGACGATACATAGATCCCCAAAAGAGACTGAAGATACAAACGAGTATACCAATCATAAACACGTATCCTTTCGCAAAATTTAAGAGCAATTTCACCCTGTCAAATCTAGGGTCAAAGAATCCAATTTTCTCTAACTTTTCTTTAACTTCACTTGTAACTTGGTCTTTAATTGTTTGGATTCTAGTCAAAGTGTTGGTTGGATGCAAGCCTTCCATTTTGTTGATATCAGAAGATTTCTCGTAATTATTTATAGAGGAAATTGAGGGAGCAAAATCATCAACACGGGTATCATTGTAAGCGTCGCTGTTTTCTGTATCTTCTGAATCCTCATCCAAAAGTAAGGAGATTATGTCTTCATTGTGATTGGCTAACGAACTGGGTAAGGTTCCATCCAGAGCAAACGCATTAGCATTTGAACGAGCGTAGGAGTACTGTCTGGTGATAACTCTACTGGTTGACAAATTAATAGGCTCTCCATCAACACGGGAGTCACCCTTATCTAATGAATTTGATCTCCGGAACCTATTTGAAAATGCAGAACTTCGGCGCTTGCTTGGCGTAGTTGGCACACTTGACAGAGTGGAATTTGGATTGTTTTGGGCTCCAGTGCCGGAGTGTCTGGGTATGCTAGGGTGTCTTGGACGCCTATAATCGTTACTTGCTTCAGAGTCAATTGATTCAGGGGTGGAAGCAAACGTTGACGTTCGCGAAGGACTTGTAAATGAGTTTATTGGTTGTTGATTTGAACATCTGGACTCCTTTGCTGTAGCCCTATACGGCTGAACTACATTTTCATGCGTAGGATACGATGATAAGGAATCAGAGTCATTTGAATCTGATTCTATTATCCCCGACATAGATTCAGATTGATAAGCTGTTTTTGGTCGTAATTTTGAAGAAGGTGTTGAGTCTGCATCATTTTCCGGTTTATTAGTCTCTCTATTGGGCTGGTTGGACATATTCTGAAAGAAGTGGAGGGGCTGATTGACCTGCCAGATGAATAGACTCAGGCTTTACTTGTTGGCACTTGCTGGCTTTCCAAACAGCAAAAACAGTTAAATATACGGACCAGATGGAATGCAGACAATATGAAGCAATAAACATTAACCTTTTGAAAAGTCCACGCCCGGATTATGGAACATTATATATATATATAAAGATATATAGGTATATATCGTTTGATTCATCTTAGTCCTGCTGTGCACGTCAAACGGAAGCAATTTCGCGATTCTTCGCACCCTCCTCCACAAAGAGACAAAGCACAGCATTGCAATTGTCCCAGGTTCCGAGCCATCCATCCACCTGCACCAATGGAAATGTCGGAATCCTGGTGGTAACTCACATAAACAAAGGTAGATATAATGATAAACAGCCGCGGGATCGGAAATGTATGGAATGTTCGGTAAGATCCCAACAGTTGTATCTCTGTAGGGGAATATCAACAACATCTCGTATTTGTCAAGGATATGTGTGTATTGTATTGTATCGTATCGTATCGTATCCTATCCCATTATTATTCCCGGTAGAGCCAAATTCCAAATGGAGAAGAACGGAAAGGAGCAGAATCGACGCTAAAGTCCTCCTCAAAAGTCAATGTTCCGACGCGTCGATAGAAACAGAAAAAAAAAGTCTTGAGCCGCACGTCTTCTTTTAATGTGCAAAATTTACTTCAAAGCTGAGTGGAACTGCTTGTCTGTGCTATATAATAGGACGTTAGAGATGCTGTAGGCTTCCCAGTTTTCCTATTTATGACCATATCAAAAGGCCGATATTGCTCCAAACACCAAGTCTAAAAGATTAGCTGCCATATCTTAAAAATGTCCGTTCCAAGTAACAGAGAACAAATAAAGAAGAAGCAAGAACTCCAGACACAGTTTCAACTTTCGCTGTCTCAAGTAAATTCTAAGATTCTTTCATGGCTACCAGAGGAGAAACCTGCCGAGCCTCTTACGCAGGCTAGACAAATAACAAAAAGCATGTTTGAATCTCTACCGATAATTAAACAAGGAAGTGGTCTGAACCTCTCATCTCCCAACCCATCGTCGAAAAACGACAGTATAGGCGACTTCGTCAATGGTTCAGGTGCCCCAGTTTTCCAGAATGCAAACTCGAATAACAACAGAGGCGAAGACTCAGCAATGCTGAAGGCGTTGAAGAATAAGTTAAGAAACGATGACAGGGAAAAAGCAAAGAAAGGTATCAGTAAATCTCAACCACTTCAGAAACGCCAGCAACAGAAAGGATTGGGTAATGTTAGAGGGGTATTGGGGAAGGGCAAAACAGGGCGTGGTGGTGCTAATTCCAGTAATATGAACATCACTAAGGGGAATAGTAACAGTGCTGATAGCGATAGTAATAGTGATGATGATGAAATGATATTGAGAAAGATTAAAAGTGGAGCTAAGGCTAAATCTGTGAATTCGAAAAGACCATTTTGAAAGCTTGGTGTACAGCGCGTTAATATTCATACTGCCGATACACAGAGAGGCTTTGTGTATGCATGTGTTCAATAATTGTTCGTGATTAGTCCAAAGCTTTGAATAATGATGAAAAGATGATCAGAAAAACGGCTTGATTGATACGTGTTGAGACTTGAAAGTTTGAGTACTGCAAAGGAGTAACTGAAAGAATAGCAAAAAGGCTGAAAAATGTAGACATAGAACGAGAGGAATTAGCTTGAATTTGACTAAGGAAATGGGTATGAAAGATAGGAGAACTGATAGACTGTGAGAGGCATATATATATTTAATAAAAATAGTAATTAGCAAATAGGAAGAAGGTGATATGAAAAGTAAAAGGCAAAGGCCAAAAAAGCGAAGACGGAAGCAAAAAAAAATTATAAAACAAGTGAAGTGATAGTATAACATTAAAGTGAAAGAAAATTAACCATAAAAATAGAAAGCATAACCATAAAGACTCCAGTTATCCCAATTCATAATAATAACAAAAAACAGAATAAAAATTAACACAAAATGATTATTCAAAAAGCATTGGGAATATTACCCATTAAATGAAAATAATTATAATACAATTATCGGCAATTAGCAATGAAAACAAACAAACGAGTAAACCGTAAAATACGTTCCTCTTTAACAGCAATAATCATGGTAGCAATAACAACAAACTTGAAAAAAACAGTAGAATCTAAAACTCCCTCACCTTTAGCCATCAACTAAGGAACTCAACCTGAGTTTCTTTTTATCACTGGCAGATGATGGAGTGAGGGCCGAGTTGTCATCGTTGCCCTCTTCCTCGTAAGATCTCTTATACATATCCTTCTTTGTTCCTGCACCAGAAATGATACTTGTCGGAGTCGTACCGGGTGTATTAAAAGTTGAACTTGTAGAATCAACAGTACTTAATAACCCACCAACCGCTCGCGGTTTCGTATGATTGCCATTGCCCAAGCCCTCTGTCAACGAACTATTTCTCTTACTTGAATGGCTACTTCCCATATTTGCACCAGAGCTACCTAAGCCACCGATAGACGAACCAACTGATGTTCTGCTGAAGATGGAATTAGAACCACCGGTGGAAACAGAAGATAGATTTTGCTGTTGTAGTTCAAACACAGACGGCCTCATTTGGTTTAATCTGCTGTTTGTTTGAGGGACTGGGGTAGAGCGAAGTGGGGCTGTTGGTTGTTGTGAATGCTGTTGCTGAACTGAGGGTGGACGAGAGATTGAAGGGGTAAGACTATGTTGTGTTTGTTGAATTGCAAGGGGAGGCTGCTGTGTCTGCTGTGGTTGCGGTTGCGGTTGCTGTTGCGGCAGTTGTTGTTGCTGAGGAAATAACTGTCGTTGTTGTGAAGATTGGTGTGGATAGTATGGAGCCGGACGGATTTGGGAGCTAGATGATTGAGGAATTGGAGATTGGGCTCGAGAATGCGTTTGTGGATATAAATAGTAATCATTAGGAATCGATTTTGGTAATCTAACTTCTTGAGGAGCAGGAATCAAATTAGACACACCAGGTATATTACCAGGGAAAGAAAATCCTCTCTTCTGTAAAAGCGGTTCACCTGGTGGGCCTTGGACTTGGGAATGATGTTGCTGCTGTTGTAAAGAATATTGATGTTGAGAGTAAGGAGAGTCATTCATATAGTGAGGCGGTTGGTAGGGCTGCTGTGGGTGCGATTGATATTGCAAAGACTGTTGCTGCTGTGGTAGTAGTAGTTGTTGTTGTTGTAGTTGTTGTTGCGGTTGTTGCTGATTTGCACCGTTGGTTGGAACGGGAACCAATGGATCTATAAATACAGATGGATATCTATTTCTAGACGACGACATAAACGAAACTTCGGTTGCATCATTTATTGAAGATGTAATAGAGGTATTCCTTGGTTTATTGAAATCATATTCAAGTGCAGGGTGAAACAATGCAGATGGGTAATCATACATAGGTTGCTGTTGCTGATGATGCTGTTGATCTGGGTGTCTGGAATTTATGCTATGAGCTTGTTGTTGTTGGGATGTCATTTCTTGGTATTGAGGATAAAAAGAGGGCTGATAATCAACCGTTTGATAGTAATCATAGCTCTGTTGAGGATGGTACTGTAATTGTGGGTTTTGTTGGTATTGATACTGTTGTTGAGACGTATCTTTTAAAAGATGCACATTTATAGGTTCAGATGGGTTTGAATTTGACCTTTGGGAAGCACTTGATCTTCTTTTAATAAAATGCAATGTGTCATCTGCACCTCTTCGGAACTTCCCACTTGAATGCCTAAATTCCCATATTGGCTGAGAAGATGTATGGTTTGGGTTGGGATAAGGACTTTCATTTGTAGGTAAAGTAGGTGAGCTGTTATCGCAAACTTTGTGGAACCCATACATATGTAACTGTCTAACAAATGAAGCTACATTTCCATGCTTGAAATAGCTTGTCAAGCATTGTGCAAACTCAGCACCGGGTAGCAGAGCAAAAGTAGCGTCATCATTTTGATTGACTCTACTCCACCAAATCAAATGAGATAGGTCCTCGTCCTCCAACATAGTGAATAATTTGGTTACAAACGCAGACACTTTTGGTGTTGTTGTTGATGCTCCTGACCCAGATCTCTTTATAGAAGAAGCAGCAGAATTTGAGCTTTTCTTTTCATCTAGAGAAACTGCCTGGGAAGAGAATTGAATTCCACTTGTACTTGCAATTGGAACCGGTGGTTGTTGCTGGTAAGAGGGTAAACTTTGTTGCTGCAGTAGTGATGACTGCTGATTCTGTGGAGGGGGCGGAAGTGAGGGCTGTGGTTGTTGTGGTCGCATATGACTTGGAAACTGTTGATGATTATTTGTATAAGGCTGCCCTTGGTAGTTGGTTGAAGGAGGTAGTTGGGACATAGTGTTTGCTCTTGTCTCCTTTGAAGGGGGATATTTTTGGTTTTCTTATCCTTAAAACTGTCTGTTTTTTGTTGGTAAAAGAAAGTCTGAAATCTTAGATTTGATGTAAATGGTGTATCTATCTGCTGGTATGATTTGGCTTATATATATATTCAGATCTAACAAAGGATAAGGTTGAAAATGACTAACAAAGCATGAATATAACGAATTTAAGGAGAGACAGGTTATGCGTATATATGTAGAGACAAAAAAAAAAGTATAGATGGGTTTTTATCTTATAATGATCTGCAGTTACAAAATGATGAAATGAATATAGTGCTAAAGCTGCTTTGTCGAGAGTATTCAAATCTGTTGTGAATTCAGTTAGGGTAATATGAGACAAAGATTATGGCTAATGTGATAGAGGTTTTAGTGAAAAGAACAAAACCACGCTACTTATGTACTCTGGAGACGATAGTCAGTATTTTCCTTATGATGGTATCAACTATGGAGATAAAAACAGAAAACAGTTAAAGGACAAGGAAGTACATTAAGTGAAGAAGGCAAAGAGGTATAAGAAAAATACAGGTTATTAAATCAAGTCGAAATATATTAGTTCAGTCTAGTAAATCAGGATGAAAAGATTTGATGAGCGGTGAGCAGATCGACGTTTTCACATGTGTGGCGCAGGCAGCTGGGGCCTTGCAATTGATCCATCAGTTTGTCAAGTTTGCCAGGCGGTGCTTTTGCGGTGCCTGAGAGCTGCCGCTGCTGTTTGCGCTGCTGCTTGAAGGGTTACTTCCCCGGTAGCCTCTAGCACCCTACGCTGTGGCTGGAGCAGGGGCCGGAAGGGATTGCAGTATCTCCAACTGCCGGTTGCAGAGACTGCGGGCCATCGTTATTGTAAACTGTGAGGGCTGCACTCCATCTAAATGATAATCCCGAAATGCCTTTTTCCCCAGCACTTCGTTTTACCTCCCAAGCTGAACCAAGCTGGAGTTTACAACAAAACAAAGATTGACTACCTTTTCCTTATCTTGTCTTTAATCCTCTTCCTAAGCGGCAACCTCCATCATCACCTGAATAAACTCCTTCAAATAGCCCATCCTTGTTCCCCGACAGAAGCCTGCCTACCACATGCCGACCTGATTGCCACCTAACCAAGCCCATGTATGCACTATGTCTCTATATATCTACATCCAGGTATCTTTCTATATTGTCACCCTCCCTGGTTACATCAAGCCATTTGCTGCAGCTGCTCACTGCTGTTTCAAAAAAGGAACCTGAGGCGCGCATCCTTTGTTCCTATTTAAGCTTTAAACTTTTATCCCAGCGCACGAACGCTTATCCGCTCCTGCAGCAATCTCCATCCCTGGTTCTCATTTTGCCCGGTATTCTTTAGTTTGGTCAATAGCTTATAAACAACTCCTAAAAATTTGTTATTACCAGTATTGTCCTCAGTATGCTAGAAAATGGGGCGGCCATATTTATTATTAACGTTTGATTAAGAGTGAAAGTATATAGATGAGGATATGGTCACGGCAATCCCCGCATTTCCGGTATGTATGCCATACAGTAAAAGAACGCTTCTCCGAGGATCAGAATGATATTATTATCCAGTATTTTTTTTTCCAAGCAACGTATCAGCCTTTGAAATATAAGATATGCGGACAATTCATTCCAGGCATCATCATTCGCATATATGCCTCCTTTCTAGAGGACTTTGCTTTCTATGCAAGCATAAAGCATAGCCAAGACACATTTGTATGCAGCCAGATTATTGTTTAAAATGATCAAGCAACTTGTCTTAACCAAGGAAGTAAGAACTAATGTGGTGCGGAATGGCAGAAGAAGATGGAGCTCTCTCATAAGCTCTAACAAACTGTATCTTGGAGATCAAGATCTATGACATACATTCACACGCTGTATCAAATGATCCAGCTGTTTTAAATCTAAAAATAGCACCTTCCTAAATGATTAAACCATGAAGGTTTGTTTGTTTTTGAAACTGGTATCGCTGTGTATCGAATGAGTCGAAAAACAGTTGTTGGACATGAGAGGGACATTTCTAAACATTCTCGAACAGATCCAATCTCTTATGAATCTGCATTCATCATGGTTCTAACAAGACTGCATACTCCAATGACTTGTCAAATACTAGAACGAATATTGATCTTCTTCTTCACTTTCAAACTTGGTATAACAGCCACTATGTGTGTAGGACGAATACACAAGAGAGTATAAGTAAGCCGCACGGTACCACCCCACAGAGTCCAATGCTTATATAATATATTTATTACAACCTGGCCAACCGCTGCTGAAAGTGTAATCTTTTCTTTTCCCTCGTTTCTTTTTCTTCTATCATAGTGGGTTTAGAACAGATAGATAATTTGTGTTTAAAACTTCATTGAGTTCAATAAATTACAGCTAATGATTGCACAGTCAGACATCCCCATTTGTAGCTGGGGTATAAACCAATGAATCACTGAGATCTGAAGTAAGTCTGTTAAACAGCTTGATTAGCACGGTCTCGCAGATTAAACGCAACAAGGAATAAGTTTATTTCTGCTTTTTTTCTTTTCGTTAAAAAGCATCTCTCGGTTCTTCGCTGTTCCCCCATCGAAGTTATAAAATGAAGTAAACGGTCTGCTTCAGTGTCGTTGGTTATAAGTATACTGTAAAACTACATAGGCCTCATGCAGATAATGAGTGGAATCAGCTTGAGTCTTCACCATTTATAAACAACAAAATAAGTGCATTGATTACTTTGCAATTAATCTCCCTCTGATATAACTCACTGCATTAGGTTTGATTCCGCTCTCTTTGTTGAATAAAATTACTCTCAAGGAGATTTTATTAGCGTTCCATTTATGCATTTGGCTCCAAATAATCTAATTCAAGAAACAGATCCGGTTTAGCTAGGTAGAAATAACACCCTCTTCGTGTTGGAATTGCCTGATGGGCAGTGCTAAAAATGCAATCATTGAGAAAAAATTTCAACTGAGCTAAGAATAAGGTGGCTTTGGTTCTGCAGGAAAGACGGTATCAATAACTTTAGAGACAACAAACCAGCTGCCAGTGAAACAAAAGAAGTATAAGAGGATAAGACAGAAAACAGACTCTTCAACAAACCATGTTTAAGCTGTTTATAATGAAATAGAATAAAGCCTTGATTTCTGCTTCACCCCCATGGATAAATCCTCAGCTAAAACATCAACGAATATACCTATTAAAATATGCTTTGAAACGCTTGGAGGTCTAGAAGAAATCTGTTCCGCACACTGAGAGGAGACGTCGTTGAAAGAGGATATATCTTTCAGCATCTTGGAAAGATGGAATGATGCTCATATAATCGCCAACCATCAATTCTCTTACAGTTATTTTTAAAGAATGTAAATTATTGTACTACAAAGCACACATGTGTGTTATATTGTGTGTATAACGTGGCAAATGATTTCATAGAAATGCCTTGCCGGACCAGTGGGAGAAGTAGAAAAACTCGGGCACATCACTTGTTCACAAGTAAAGCCAAAACACATTAACAAGTTGTGCTCCCAGATCAAGTTGATCACCATTCAAAACTCTTGCAAGCATCAAAAGTGTAACGTAAGACACATGAATGTGGTCTGACAACTTGAGAAAGAGATTTTAAAAATTGGATGGAATACGCAACATTCTGGAAAAGAGATCCGCCTGATTCGTGGGATTTGGTATGCATGAATCTGGGCTGAGTGCATATGTGTAATTTCGAGCCGCCTTACATCTTCAGTTTGTGGTGGTAGGGAAATCAACCTCAGCGCCCCGCTTCGAAACATTGGCAACAATATCCTTTTGAGTCGACTGACTTTCCTTTAGGGGTAAACAGTGCAGAAGAAATATAAGCAAGAATGAATGGAATAATGGGAAAAACGGCAGGATAAATTTGTTTAATAAAATGGCTGAGGATATTCATATTTCCAGCTTACTCCATTCCTCATGTAAGAAGAGCACATCCACAAAAACCAAAGTCGTGCAGCGTCAAGCCGTTCTCCTTGCACTGGCCAACTTCTAACTTTGCTCTTTTTCCTGCGCCATGCATTTTTTCATATGTGTGTGCCGCGGATTAAAAGCCCGAAAGCATATATATGGCAATACTTGGGAATAGAAATAGATATGTTCCAAAAACGGCAAGACTCAAAAAAGCAAACTTACTCAAGCTAAATACACAAAACAGGAAACTTTCAAAAATGTATACAAAAATACTTACAAGGAAAACTGAATCAAGCTGAAAACTAGTCTATTCTTTTTCGTTTCTTAGGTTCAATCTGCCGCTCAAGACACTATTAATAACGTTCATCTCATACCAATGGACATCTAAGCCTTTTCTCAACTTCACGTCAGTACTATTCTCCCACAACGAGGCAACGTCTTTGAAAGAAACACTAGTACCATGGATACCAATAACTTTAGCATTGTCTAGGTCCCCAACAGCTTCTTTTCTACCGTGCTTGTAGATAAACTTCAATTCATTTTCACAATGACCTTTGAAAGTTAGGTTCGATCCAAAACCTTCCTTGATCAGCGAATTCAATGATGAATTAAAGGTCTTATTGTTCTCTTCGATAAATTGACAAGCTTTAATGGCAAATCTAGATGCAAAACATCTATCCATTGAAGATGGAACCTTACCTTGTTGAACGTGACCTGGGATGGCAGTTCTGGATTCGTATTTTCCTTTAGCAGATTCTTTGATGATCTGAGCAATTAAATCTGTGGTGTAGATTTCAGATGAGTTTTCATTTCTAATAAAGATCTTACCAGATCTGTTATCACCTTTGTCGTTTTCGAAATTTCTGTTTAATAATTCTAAATCTTCTTGTAATGATCTTAATGTGATTTTTTCTTCAGGGGTATAAACTGCCAATGCACCCGTCACCAAACCAGAATAAGAAGCAATATAGCCAGAGTTACCACCTTGAACCTCAACAACGAAAACTCTTCTTCTTGAGGCTGATGCAGACTGTTTAACCGCATCCAAATAGTTAACCAACGTGTTCAAACATGTGTCCGAGCCTAAAGAGTATTCTGTACCTGGGACGTTATTCGAAACAGTAGCCGGTAAGCAAATCATTGGCATGTTGAAAATTGGATACTGAGCTCTAGCAGTCTTCAACTCACCTAATGCTTGGAAAGCTTCAAAACCACCAATGATTAATAAACCGTTGATCTCAAATTTTTGGAAATAATAAGCAACGGTACCAATATCTTGAGATGGAAGAGATCTGTTGGTACCTAGGTCAGAACCACCAATGTTGTGCCATTCTTCAACATCCAACCATTCAAGCTTATTGAAAGCGCCATGTCTGATCAAACCAGAAAACCCGTTTTGAATACCAAACACATTGTGGCCCTTTGATAGACAGTACAAAGCAGCAGCTCTAGTGGCAGGATTCAATGCTGCAGTTGGAGCACCAACATGGATGATAGCAATGTTCAATTGTTCAGATTCGGGTAAAGTTTGTGAGCCATCATCATATCTTGATAGCGATAAGAAGTTTTGGTAGGACTCTTTAAAAGTTGAATCTCTTAATGACATAGCTTTATCAAATTCCTTAGACTTAATGGCAGTTGCAACTGATTTAGTTAGAGAAACAGCTTCCACTAATGGGGTACGAACAATTTTACCATCAACAATACCAATCATTGGAGAAGGCGTTTCCGGTTTATTTTCAAGAACAGCCTTAACTGCATCGACACCTTGTAAAGTAGCCAATAATCTATCAAAGGCAACAGCAGAGCCACCTCTTTGAACGTGACCCAATGTAGTAATTCTAGTATCTAAACCAATCTCCACCAGACAGTCCTTGACTTGTTCAGAAGTGATTGGGTTTAATTCATCGTCTAAAGCACCTTCAGCAACGATAACAGTAGTTTTTCTTCTACCTTTTTCTCTGTGTCTCATACAAACATCCTTCAATTCTTGTTTCCAGGACTTGGCACTCGGTGGTCTTTCAGGTATGAAAATATAATCAGCACCACATGAAATACCAGCCATCAAGCCTAACCAGCCACAGTGTCTGCCCATAACTTCAACAACGAAAGCTCTTGAGTGTGAAGAAGCTGTTGAATCAATATAATCAACCATCTCACAAATTCTTTCCAATGAGGAGTAGGCACCAATGGTGTTATCAGTGGAAGCCATATCGTTATCAATAGAACCGACTAAACCAACAATAGTCAAAGTCTTGTAAGGGGCAACTTGTTCCGCAGTTAATTCACCAGTATTGACAAGCTCTTCAACCAAAGAAGGCCATTCACTTCTGAACAAATCGGCACCAGTTAATGAACCATCACCACCACAGACAATCAGAGCATCAATACCTCTCAAAATCATGTTCTTTGCGCCTTTTAATCTACCCCATCTCTCTTTGAACTCCATACATCTAGCAGTACCTATCAAAGTACCACCCAGAGATAGCCAACCTCTAACTGTTTCCCACTCCATCTTCTTTAATAAGTCACCGCCTTTCACTAAACCAGAATAACCTTCGTAACAACCATAAACGTCACAGTTAAAATATATACCAGCTCTGACAACTGCTCTAACAGCAGCACACATACCTGGAGAGTCACCACCTGAAGTCATAACAGCAATTCTTTTCTTTGGGGTACCAGATTTAGTTTCTTCATCAATTGGAGCCAGCAAATCGGCCTCAGATTTCTTGGATTGGAAGAAATCCGAAATAGAGTCAACTGAAACATCAGATAATCCGTTAGGGTGATCAGTGAAGCCAATTAAGTTATCCGCTGGATCTTTCACGAAGAACTTGATTTTAGAATCAACCTTGGTTGGTTCGATGATCTCATACCTGTTCTTTTCAGCAACTTGTCGCACTTTGGCCAAATCAGCAGAGAAAAAGATAACCTCTCCAGGAAGTTCAGTGTTTTTGTGGACATCATGACTGACCAATCTAAGTTTAATCAGAACACCTTTATTAAAGTCGTTTGAATCAGATTTCAATGATGGGTTTTGATATTCGGTTGTTTCTTGGAATGGAATTATAGCTCCGGAATCATCAACTCTAGAAACTGGATAGCAGCACAACCAGCATTCTTTTCTTGAATCGTTGGATATACCATCTAAGTCAACGCCAGTGGAAGTTGCATCTTTAGCATAGGTTTTGACAATGTCGAATCCGAACTGCTTATAAAATTGGATCAAACTAATGTAGTTTTCGGTCTTTGTGGTAGTGAATGAAGTGAAACTAAACTCTGAAGCAATGTTATCCTTTGTCATCTTTAGTTTAATTTTCAGAACTTCTTTTAAATTCTAGGATTACTCTATTCGGAGGTTATTTTATATGCTGCTTAAAGTTTTGATTGGATTCAAATATTTTTGTAATTTCTATAATTAATAGTTAACAAGCTAGGTGGAATTTGAAAAAAGAAACGTCAATTGAACGGACTGTGCTAAGTATATTGTGTTTAAAGGTTGGGATGTATTTGAAAATGGTCTAATTATGTCTTAGACCTGAAAACAGAAGGCCATATAAATATATAGATATTCGGATTAACGTCTGCCTGATGTCACTGCATTGTCCGAAATTATCACCTGCCAGAGAGAAATAAGCTGATGATCACTTCATGCGCCACCATCTTTACATTTACCGCCACTCCGAAGCTCGAATAGAATATCACGCGCCACGAAAGGGATTCAATACCCTCTTTTCAAACTAGAGAGTTTAGTAGAAGTAAGTATATGCACAAAGTTTCTTTTTTCCTCTAATCTAATCTAATCTAGCCTACCTATAAAAAGCTACCAATCTAGTACTATTTTCCAAAGATGAGTTGGCTGGCTTTTTCAAGGAAGCCATCTTTTTTGCCTGCTTCTCTACAAGCCAATTCTTCTCTCTCGATATACCTCTCATGGGCTTCAATCTCTTCCAAGCCCGAGTACAAGTCAACATTGTCTGGCTTATTTTGATATTTTGTTCTCTTGATTACTTTCCAGGAGATGAAAATAGCAATATCAATAAACACCATTAAATAGCAAAACAAGAAAGTTTCTACTGACCATTTTCCATCCAAAAACACAGTGTACCCCTGAACACCAACCATTGCTAAAATAACAAAAAGTACAATGACAGTTGAATACGGTTGGCAGTGTGCTTTGAATGTAAATTTTGCTCTATCCAGTCCTTGAACTTTGACAGCTCTTCTGAAATGCAAGTATGTAAACAAAATAACACAATAGTTGATCAATTGAGAGGCCGTCACCAAATTAATAATCCAGTTCAAAACTGTGTTAGCACTTTCACTTAATTGTAAAAATGCTAAAAAGCCCCAACATAGAGACACTATAACAGCATAAATTGGAACACCTTGTTTGTTGCAGTGCTTCAAAAATGAGGGCGCTTTACCTTCTTGTGCTAAACCGTACAAAGTTCTTGAAGAGCAGAAAACGTAGGAGTTACCAGCACTGAAACAGCTAGTGATCAACAACACATTGACGATGTCGGGTAAAACAGAAATTTTCATATTATACATTGCAATTGTATATGGTGATGAACCTGCACCTGGCAATCCATTGGCAATTGCTCTCAATAAAACCGGGTCCCTAGCATTACAAACAATACCGACACATAATGCACCACCAATAAAAAAGAATGTCAATCTGTAGAAAACTTGCCTGAAAGCATTTGGTAAAACCTTTCTTGGGTTCACAACCTCACCAGCCGTCATTGACACATATTCTGGGCCTGCAATCATGTATGAAGCTGTGATAAGGCAAGATAACCAGCCTTGGAATCTCCCTAATGCACCAGTGTTGATATATTCAAGCATTGGACTATGGGCCCAATTTCTAAAGCCATACACGTCTCCTTGAGGGTTACCACCAACCATGGTAATGAATGTGAAAAACAGTAATCCTAGGGCAAGAATAACTTTCCCCATACATAGCCAAAATTCAACTTCACCATACCATTTAACAGCTGCAACGTTGATCATGAAATAAAGAACAAGTTCAATAGAAATTGGAATCGCAGCATTGTAATCATCTCTCCAATAATGGCACAAAGTGTTGAATAAAGTTAATTCAAATGGAATCAAAGCACATTCTAGAACCCAAAAATTCCAAGCTGACATGAATCCAAAAGCTTCATCAACAAACCTAGCGGCAAAAGTTGTAAATGGAGCACCAGGAATAGGTAAATAACAAACCATCTCAGCACAACATGAAGTGACGACTAGCACAGGGACACACCACATTGAAAAGCCAAGTAGTAAAGAAAGTGGGCCGCCATTATATAAACCAATGGTACCGATACTGGTGAACAAAGAGACACCAATGGTACCTCCCAAACCAAACAATTGAACCATTCTTGTAGTCAATCTTCTGTGGGTATAGCCAACTTCATAAGTGGTGGAAACATCATCATTCTCATCGTATTCTGTTTCTCTGACATCATCAAATTTGGACTCCTTTAGTGCCTCTCCTTGATAACTGGTTTTATAAATATGTGTTGGGGGGACAGGAATGAAAGTCTCCTTAAGAACAGTTAGGGCTTTTGACATTAGTGCTTACATAAACGTTGGTATTGAAAGATGTTCAAGCCGAAAAAGGGACAAAATCTTTTTAGTCGTAATTTGTGAGAGAAAAATAATAAGAAGTCAATCGCTAATCTATTTATCAGTCAGTATTTATATTCGCAGAATGTAAACCAGAATATATATAGACTATTTTTTTGGTTCACATGTGCTCTAGAGGATCGGTAATTATGTACTCTGATCAAAGGAAAGCCAACTTATAGATAGTAAATGGGAGTTTATAATGCTTATAGATACAAAGCAGAATTTTCACATGACGCAATTACGCTTCAAAGCGTTTTGAGTATTTAAATAAGTGTATGAGATCACAATACTGTTTCCAGCCACAGATGACCTTTGATTGGAGGGGGTGTATTTCTCACGATCGGTTTTGAGAAGCATGTATTGACCTCTCTGCTACAGAGCTATCCAGTTAACCGCCCAGAATTAATATAGTATCTGAGCTGCTCCAGAAGAAGAAATCACAACCCAACAATCACTGGTATGTAACCAAACTACCATTTGAATCTTAACAAGTGTGCAGCCAACAAGAGAACAAAAGAACAGGGTCCTTCCGCCTCTGTCATTTCTCGGCTTCACACTCTGCTTGAGTTTTTTTTTCAAATTTCTCAACCAATCACGCAGCACCGCCTTCACATCACGTCACGCCCAGCTCATGGCCCACCGGAGATTCTTACAGTAGTAATGGCCGCAGGACTAAGACAATGATGTGTTTATACACGGGATGATGTACTTAGATAGGACATTGAATGGACTTTAGTCAGTTACAAGGTTTAAAAGTATTACAACTACGGCACCATCCGTTCTGTAACATTGTGATGAGAATTGTATGCTATCATCATCACCATCATTACCATTGAGCCTTCAAGTGAGACAATTTAACACGAAAAAATATAATTTTCGGCAACTATTTTCGGTAATTGGGGCGGCGTTCTGATAAAAATCAGATGAAAGATATAAACTTTTTTGAATAAGGCTTTAAAATAAGAGAGAGAGCCAGCTCTTTTGAATGTATACTTAAAAATCAATGTGCCATATCTTTACTCAAATATATAGCATTAAAATTGTTTCCGCAAAATAATTAAAAACGAATTCAAAAGAACAAAGAGGAAAAAACACACCTACGTCCGAAGCACTCAATCATTGCTTGTACTTTGAGAAGATACCAAAGCCACCTTTCTTCTCTTTCTTCTTCTTTCCGGATTCATTCTCATTGAGAGAGCTGGTGATCGATTTAGATTTAGGCGAGTCCGTCTCTGCACCAGACTTGCTTGCAAATGATTTCAGAGAATTCGATTGAGATCTTGGCGGGTCTAATGAATCTAATAAACTAACCCTTGAATCACTGGCAGTAGAGGACACACTTTTTCTGGATTCAAGTTGGGTGAACGCAAAATTAGACAGTGTTCGTTGCAATGACGAATTATAGGAAGCTGGAGGGGTGCCCTCCGCGTTTGGAGAGGCCTGCGGAACAGATGTTGCTTTATGGATTTGTGAGGAGGAGGAAGAAGAAGCAGAGTTCACCTTTGACAACGATGTTGAGTTTAAAACATTCACTAAAGGACTACTGCCACTCCTTGGCTGTGTTGATACCAAAGAGGCTCTGCTTAAATTAGAGTCACTGCTTCTTTTTGCAGTATCCTTCTCCTTACGGTTCATTGCGAAATTAGACGAAGCAGAACCTTGAGAATGAAGGGAATAGTAATGACGATGTGGACTTCCGGTAGCCGATTCCCTACCTTCTTTCAATATTCGATCAAGTTCTTTTCTTTCTTTCTTTAACTGTGTTGACATTTCCCTTGCGTTCATGGCTCTTAGCATCAATTTCAAATCACTTGTCAAAGCGCCTACTTCAACTAGCAAGTCAATGATAGTATCAGAGCAAGGTGGAGCATTAGGTTGCGTCAATTCTTTGAAGGTTGGCCAGTCTCTTGTATCGTTCTTGCTTTCTGTGGTATCTTCCTGTTTACTGTTTTCAGACTCGTTATTATGTTTTGGGTTCTTCCGGACATAATCAGATTGTTCTTCCTTCCCAGTATAATCACCTTCACTTCCGCTTGTTTCATAATTATTCTCATTGATCAATCCAATTGTTTCTTTCATTGATTCAGAGTCACCAGTACTGCTGTCATTGTTGGTACGTTCACGGTCACTTTCACTGCTTTCTTGAATCTTAGTATCAATCAAGTCGTAACTTTCCCTGTTGGCATGTTGGAAACTTATTCTGGAACCCCTACGACTTGATCTCAATGATGAGTTTTGGCCTAAGTTTTCGTCACTGGAAGCATTATCAACATCGACGTTAGCCTGACTGTTAATATCATTAACCACAGTCGCGACACTATTTCTTAGCATTGAAGGTGATCCAATCGACCTTCTTCTTAATCCTAATGACCCGTGCAACTCGATACCAGTATGCGAAAAAGATCCATGAGCAGAGGATGGAAGACTAGAGCCTTCTGAATGAGAAGAACGTCTGGCCACTTTAGAAGCTCTCTTTAACAAGGATAAATCCATCAAACCATCATCTAGTTTGGTTAAGTAATTAGTAAATTGATCAATAGCTGCAATACCACTAACGCCATCATTGAATCCATAAGTTCCAGCTACTTGGATATTATTCGAAATAAACTCGGCCTTTAATTTATTAGCATCTTGAACCAACTTAACTTCTTTGGTAGCGATGATAACGAACAAGACTTCTAAAATCAAATCGTACAACAATGGGACTTCGTAAAACTTGGACATCATCAGAACTTCAACAGCAGTCGGCACAATTTTCCAGTTCGATCCAACTTGACCAGTATACAAAAACTCCGAGAACGCTCTTACCGTAGAGTTCATAAACGGTAAACATAATGCTCTTGGCATATATCTAATATCAATTTCAGCTTCTTCGCCTTGAGGGAACTTGACTCCTTCTTCCAAAGCCTCTTCAAGGGACTTGCATCCTAATACTGGATCTTCTGAATTATTCATGCTCGATGAAGATCGAGAGGTAGTTTTCCCAGCTGCAACACCACTGCTGGCGGAACTATGTACGGTTGAGTTTGGTAATGGAGATGGAATAGATTCTGGTAAGGGACTTTGTGCACTTGAGGAGGAAACTGTAAAAGATAACTTACTTGAAGGTAGTGGTGCCATGGACGATGAGTGTGAGAGAGTGTTTTTAGAAGAGTTGGCATCTACTGGAAATGATGAATTGGACGAGTTTACAGAGGCGAAAGAGTCTTGGAACTGATTTGACTTAGAGAATGGTGATCGTTTGTTTTCTGTATCTTGTGGCGATGGGAGCTCAAAAGTTGGTATTGGAGGTGCAGGTGGTAGCTGGTTAACTAACAATATACTTGGGCCACTAGTTGATATATTACTTGTAGCTGGCGGCGGCAATGCTGGAGGAGGCAAAAACGAAGTCCTCGATGTACTCATATTCAAAGAATTTCCAGACGATGAAGATGATGTTGATGCAATAGAGCTTTTTCTTAGCGTTGAACCCCGTCTTGCCTCCTGTTGGGGTAGAGTAAATGAACTTCTTCTAGACAAAGGCAAATTTAAGGAATTTCTTCTTGATTGTGATAAATTCAAAGAGTCTCTCCTTGATGATGTCATGTTAAAGGACTCTCTTCTTGATTGAATCAGGTTTGCAGAATCCCGTCTCTGTGCTGGAATTGGTAGGTTTAATGAGTTTCTTCTCGAAGGTAGATTTGCTGAACCTCTTCTTGAGGATATGCTTGGTGAACCAAACTTAGGAGTGGCAGGGGCAGGTGATGTAGCTTTCTCCTGGAAAGGAAATCTGAACTGTGGTGGGTTGCTTCCTGATTTGGTGGAGTACACTGAAATCTCGTCCTTTGAAGTTCTGCTGAGACTTTTCCTGAGGCTTCCAGTTTCGGACAATTCTCTCTCGTCACTTTGTGAGTTATCAGAACTCATAATCTGACTTGAGTTAAATTGTCGGTTAATTTTTTGTTCGTTCTCGTAAGCTATCTTAGCTCTGGAGGGACTATTGATTTCCACAAATGCCCTGGCATAAGCCTTAGTCAACAAATCATCAAACTTAGCACCCCATCTTTTGCGGCATAGATTGACAGGAAGTGCAACTGTTGTGCCATCTGCAGCAACAAATTCAAAATCTGAAATTGAGTATGATCTTTCAAATGCATTTTTACCCAATGCAACAGCATAAGGTGGGAAAACGGACCTTATAGAATTCACTTTAATCTGAGGAGCTACATAATGGGCGTATGCCATAAAACTTGTTGATGCTTGGTCTGGTGTGCCAATAGAGGTTGGCGGAGGAGTCATAGTGCTAGTAAACGCAATTGGTAATTTCTTATCATCCATGCTTTGAGCTGTTTGTGATTCAATCCCAAAAGAATTTGTAAAAGGCAATGAGACTGAAATGAATATTGAGAAAAATTGAATTGAAGGCAATGTACTAGAAGTATCGCTGTTACCCAAAAAAATAACCTTATGATGAGAATTCCAAACAAAACCTTTACAAAATCTATGGGACCATGTGTTATGAGAGCAGTAAATTTGTAATCTTGCCCATTTGCTTGAGCTTCTGTTGTATAGAAATAATGAAATATTCAAATCATTAGGTAAGAAACCTGTTATAATAATGTTTTCACCAAAATCAGAAATAGTAGGATGATTCAATTCAAATGGAATGTTTTTCAGGTCTCTTATAGAATTCTTATGTTTTTTGTCCAGCTTGTATCGACGACCTTTTCCATCATGTTTAAATTCAATGATTGGCTCATTATCTCCATTACTTTTGGAGTACGCCAGAATGGGTGTGAAATCACTATCTGGTCGTTTGAATGCAGGGTTTTCGGAATGTCTGAACTCGGATACAATCGAATCATTTTGAGACATTCTAAATGGGACCGGAATGTAATGGGATGGTTGGTCCCCTTCAGCTTCAACTGTCTCAAAAAGGTTCAAATCTGTTCCTCTTTCAAATGTGGAGGTCACAAGATCGAATGAATCAACAGAGTAGCACATCTCATTGTTTTCATTCAAGCCACCATTGAAGAAAATGCCGTGGTGGGTGGCTTCTCCTAGGGTTAAGAAACTGGAAGAAAAAATTGCTTTATGGTTGAATCTCCTTAACACATAACTGTTGTTGTTTTCTATCATACATTTCCAGGTGCTGTCAAACATATCAAATCTCCAAAAATCATTTAATAGTTGGATTTTACCGGTTTCCTTGTTAAAATGTAAACCTCCATGCACAAAAACATAATTGTCATGAATTAGCATTGAGTGATAGAATCTTGGACATGGTTTAAATTCAGGGTCTCCTTTCACTTTCAGGTGTTGCCATTTTCGTTCAATCAAGTTCAAAGAAAAGCATTCGTTTGATAAGTAATCGTTGTAATCCTCTTTGACATCAGTTGCATTTGCTAGAGCTTTACTCATCTCGGATTCAATATCATGGGTTGTAAAGTCTGGTTTCAATGTCAATGGAATGGTCAAACCCCCAAAGACCAGTATTCTGGATCTATATAAAGAAGAAGTTGCCCCCGTCCTAACGTCCAACCGTAGACGTTTATCCGTCTCGTCTAAGTTTGGCATCTGTAGCAGGAAGCACTTACTCGAAGAGGGGTCCAAAGGTGCCATGTTGAATAATTGAGTATTGGAGCTATGTTGCAATAATCGAAGAGTCTATCTCGCAGCTACACGGATACGACGTAATGTAATATAATTGCTATGAAATCTGATTGAGCTTGATATTAAGAAATTGAATCAGCAGATAGCGTCTTGCAATATCTGTGCGTTACTAAAAGAAAAACGTACGTGGACTGTGTATTCTGTAATTGAGCTGCGATATTGGACACAGCAAAGCTTTCCTTTAGCGCAACAGAAATAGTCGATATGTAGAGATTCCGGAAGACAATGAGTATGCTTAATTTCCTCTGATTCTGATTGTTGTCTGTTGGTCTTTGTTTTGCCTTAACCCCATCCGTCCTTTAAGTCAGCTCTATCTAAGGGAACAAAAAACAAGGACGACTGCCATTTTTGAACGGTGTGTCTCTAAAGGAAGAGCTGTCCACTTTGCGCTTTCCAGCTTTGTAGTCTGTTGTCGGTTTGGTTCTGTATGGATTATGGGTTATGAATATAGAAGCCAAATACTTCCATATGGCACCCATTACTACACTTTCAGCCCCAATAAATTGTTATAAAACATATAGTGTTTTGCTGTCTTGTCAGATAATTTCTCTATTGTATAGAATAAGACCCACATATACCCACACAATGTTACCATTATACCTCTTGACGTCAATCAAAGGTCAAGCCATAATGGTCGAATTGAAATCAGGTGAAACTATAAACGGTACCTTAAACAACTGTGATTCTTGGATGAATCTGACTTTGGATGATGCAATTACAGCTGATACACATGGTGCTAACTTCAGTAAACTAAAGGAAGTCTACATTAGAGGTAATCAAATTAAGTACATGAGAATGAGCAACGAAATCATAGACAAATTTAAGGAACAGCAGCAACAGCAACAGCAACAACCCTACAACAGCAACAATAACTATCATCACGGTAACAACAGCCAAGGCAGTCAAAGATACCACAACTATAATAATAATTCGCAAGCAGGGCAAGGTCAAAGATACAACAGTAATAGCGACAATCGTGGGGGTTACGGGCAAAGAAGAAATTATAATAACCAAGGTAGAGGCCAGCACCAAAGCAGAGGCGGTAACTATCAACACAGAGATAGTAACACCACAGACAACGATAAATAAACAAAATCTATTAACTTCCAGGGATGTCTCGTTTGCTCTATCAGACTTCATTGATATAAGCTACTAGTGATTTGTCATTTAACAATAGCACGTATAATATAAATATATGTATGACTTGCCTTTTGAGTTTTTTCCTTTCTCTTTTCGGTTCTGTTCAATTTGGTCTTGTTCTGTTCATCTCTAAGTCGCCTTTTTTCTATCAATATATGTAGTCTATGTATGAAAAATGTTTTAATATTAACTTGGGTTTGATTTTCTTCTGAAAAACTACAAAATGGAACAACAGGTGTGAACGGTCAGGAATAGTATAATACAGATATTAGTATTTGCAGCGTTTCTCGTAATTATCTATAAAAATGGACTCCAGCCAAGGTACACTACAGCCAAGTTACGTTCTGCTGTAGCTTCCCTAGTCAATTCCCTAACTACTGCTTCATTGCTTAAACCATTAGCAGCGAGCTTGTTTTTAACAGCCTCTATCGCAATACTAGCTTCCGATCCGCAGTCTGATTTAGTTAAATTATCAACTTCATTGACGTTCATATCCTGTAGATTCTTTCTTCTTATCGGGGACAACGTCCAAGAATACAACGGATCGTACTTCAAAACGTCTAATATTCCACAAATGTACAATGTGTTCATTCTTAAAACTCTGAAAACATTCTCACAGCTTTTACTAAACACTCCATTGGTACCCGTAATACCCATACCATCAACAATGTCTCTTGTTAGTCTAAATGGAATGGTCTCTGGGATAGGTAGCACCTTACCTTGATCGAACGCCACACCTAGATCAACATGAATTGGTTCTCCTGTAGACCTATCAATAAGAATATTATTGCAGTGTCTATCACCCAACCCTAAAATGTAACCAATAATCGATGTAGTGGAAATCCCATGTGTATACACCAATCTGGATTCAAACCATTTGTCAGGTGAAACAAAATTGTTTAGGAAAAACTTACGGAAACTAGGCTTAATTTTTGATGTGATCATTTGATAAGCTTGGATTCTAGAAGCAGTCGACTTTCCTTGAACTTCCTTCATTTTGTTCCTTGCTTGATCAATCTTCATCTCATCATATTCGTGCAACTGTTTTAAGATATCATGGAGAGCCACCGAATTCGAAACAAACTCAATGATACCAGAACCAGGGCCAAGCGGAATAACATTGTAAGTTCTAATACGAAGTTCGCGTTTCCTTGTCTGTTCATCTTTGTCTAACAATAAGTTCACCTTATTAAAAACTTGCTCCATTATAGCGTCTTGTCTTAGATCATCGGAGCCGCCCTTCAAAATCATCCTACATGTAGTACCTGTGGCCAATAATATCTTCATGATTTTCGGATGACTAACACCTGAAGGAGCAATCATAATTATTGGCTCGATCTTCTTGATAGTCGGAAGTTCGTTTGCATCATAGGAAGATGATTTCTGGACTTTAATTGCAGTACTTGGTGGCGGAATATTTAATGTAGGCAATTTTTCCAACCACCATGCACCACCATTTAATTTGGATAACTGTATCTTTCTCGATTGCTTTACCTTATCATTAGCTAAGTTAACAGAATAGTCACACAAACTGTTAACAGATTCCAGTAAATTTAGGATACCAGTAATATTAAACTTAGTGTCATTATTGGATAATGTTACCCAGATCCTCTCCGCAGCAGTGGCTCTGGATAGAATCGCAGTGTCGTGAACTCCTTTAGCACTAATCCGCAAAGATTTAAGCAGGTACAATGAGTGAAATGGATGCTTGAACGAGAGCTCTAATACCAGTGATCTAAGCAACTTTTGGAAGTGAGAATCTTCGCCTATCAATCTAGAAGTCAACTGATTGATCCAAGGTAAAAATTTGAAAGTTGGTACACTGGAAAATATGGTTTCATCAACAGCGATGTGAGAGTTTTCAAGCCACAATGCACAGAATCTATCAATATTGATGTCCTCGATATCATCAATATTAAATGCAACAGCTTTTAAGTAGAAATCAATGGCCTGCGTAATATAGTTTCTCTTATTGGCTATCTCTGTTTTCAATTCGTCCAATTCAGCTTCATATTGAACTTTGATACGATTGTGGACCCTTTGGGCATCTTTAGCCTCCAATGAAGGTTTCTTGTCACGCTTTTCTTGTCTTTTCATCTCCTTATAATACTTTTCCAATTCAATCAAGTCCGTTTCCTTTTGGCTGGTACTAGCCTTCAATCTTGAAATGGTCTTATCCAATTCACCTCCTCTGATCTGGTTATCACAAAACTCGGCGAAAATATGATACATGTCGGGGTCTCTGACACTATCACCTAGCACAGTCAGGGTGTTTTCAATATAGTCATTCATAATTGAAGATGGCGTCTCCTGTCGAGATTCGGAACACCATTTGGTAACAAGAGCATTTAAAAGGCCAGTAGAAATTGAAGGATACTGGAAGGGCAACCTGGAAGTGTCAATAGGATCGTTTCGGTCATTGAAAATTATGTTCTTTAATGTAGCAACAGGGAAACTTGTTTCTTCTTTTTGGGACCAGAAGGCAGATGCCATGTTGAATTTGGACGTTCTTGTCACAAACTTCATCAGATCAGCGTTGTTACAGTTTGAAAATTTTGATTCAGCAACACGACTTAAATAGACGGACGAATTTATACTCTTTTGGTGCTCAGAGTTTGATCTCGCTAGTTCACCGTACACATGCAACTCACCGATAACACCAAGCCAATATGTTTCACTGGGTAGCTTGCAGATCCTGTCGCTGAAAGCTGATGCAGCTAGCTCCAAAGTTGACTTTCTACCCATAATAATATTCTCCAACCCATTTAAGTCCGACGACTTAAAAACCGATAGCTGCCTCTCATACTCTTTATAATGCTTAGAAACGCTATCTCGCGTTATTTGTAAAACATCTTCAGAGTTTTTCAATACAGCTAAGGCACGGAACCAGGATCTAACAGTATCCACTTTATTAAAGCCCGAAGCCGACCTAAGAAAATGGGAGTGACTGCCGATAAGACTAGATAAGCTATTGGAACAAATACTTTGGTAGTCATCCGGAGAATCGTAAATTAGCTTGAAATTCTTGTAGATAGCTTTGTTCTCTGTGTCTATCTCATCTGCGATAGGTAGGTCCCATTGGTTCAGCTTCCAAGCTCTCTCATAAACCTGGTCGAGGTGGCTATTATGTGGATCGTTGGTTTGTTGTGAATCCCCAACATAGTCACCAAGCACCTTAGAAACACCAGTAAGGCCGACCCGTAAAAGCCCATCGACTAGCCCATCCGGATTAGCGGCTGAATATTCATTTAGGGATAATGATGTTTGGAAAAGAGCGTTTTCAAACATTAATTCACCCCACTTGATCTCATTGTGTTTAATAATATCCAATCCGTACGATAGACTCGGATCAACTGGTAAACCAAAGATAAGGTCAGACTCATTGATAGAGCTATAAACGTGGGATAATAAATTCCTTTCACTAGCCCACGATGCTTCATCAATGCTAGGGGTGTTTGAGTAATAATCTTCCATTAGCATTAACGAAGCTTTAGGAAAGCCAGCGTGCAAAGCAGCTTTATAAATCTTACCATAATCTAATCCGTGGTAAGCATTGATGAATTTCTTATGGCCACACTTAGTACCAATTCTGATTAACAAAACCAACTCTAAGAATAAATTTAAAGATTTTTTCGGTAATTCATTCAATGGAAGAGAGAAGAACTCGTTAATCATATGATTGATTAACTTTCCCATTTTTGAACCTTCCGAATTGATGAAATACAGAACCAATGGAGAGAAGCATGCTGCGGCAAAAGATGGTATGTTTGAGATATAAGTTGCGAGTAATGTAACCAGTGATGTTTTATAAGTCAACTCTTTTATCAACGCAAAAAAAATCTTGGCAGTCCAGGTTTCAAAGCTGGATAACAGAACTGACGAAGCAAATCCATTCAATGCTTTCTCCAGTCCCTCCTGATAATAGTTGTTGTCATTCAGTTCATATTCGCTATTTGATAATGAACAAACATATGTATCCATTGGTAAGATAAATTCCTCGAATCTTGCAAAAATAGCATCATACGAAACAAATTTCAACAGATCTTCCTTCGATCCAGCACTCTTATTAATTATAACCCCAGCGATAGTCTCAAAGCAAGTTCTTGCCTTTAAATCAAACGGGTCTGGACCTGGTATCATTTTTGTGAAAATCGTATCCAGTAGTTTGACTTGATCTTCAAACAGATCGCCTCTGTACCTATTGAAAAGCTCCATATCATTCTCTGAATCTTCAACCTGTACAAATTTACCAGTCGTTGAGTAATATGAGCCGAGGCAACGGGCAATCCACAAATTGAAAGGCCTTGAGAATGTGTGGGACTTTTGAGCTTGAAGATCGTACAATACTCTAGCAAAACTTTCCGTTACGTAGGTAGCTCTTCTTGTCGTCAAAACAGCACCGTTATCAGATTCGATAAATAGGAAAAGTAATGACATTAGTTTAATCAATTCATCAGATGGGTCTTTTTTAAAGCACTTCTTAATCACATTGATTGCCGAATCAATTGAAAAGGAGGAATCTACATCTTGTAGGATTTCTACGGCAGGCTTCAATAACAACAAATAGTCGCTGTTGGAAACTTGTGAGATGTTCGAACTAAAATAATCTATAAGGCCATTATAATAATAATCAAGTTTCTTAATCTTGGATTCAATCATCGTTGTGAGGACTGGAATCCAAAGTTTTAAATGATCTTCATCCGCTAGTAAGTTACCATTCCTAAATAGCGACAAGATAATCAAACCAGAATTATGGTATAAATCTTTATCGTGTAAGTATTTTGCAAGGTTGATGACGCAAATTTCAATTAGATGCTTGTTTTTGAAGTGTGTGGGTGATTTGACAATTAAGAACTTCAGCCTTCTGAAGTGCGTCAACTTCTCTGTCTGGCTGACTGCCGATTCAAGCAATAGAAAGAATCTAGAAGTAAGGAAATACAAAGTGGGAACATCCCAAAACATTGATGGTCCATAACATTCTGTTAAATAATCTATGGTATTGCATGCCTTTTTTGGAGGAATAGAAAACTCATAATCCTGCAAATAATATAATCTATTGGAGTGTTGACTGAGCAATTGCTTTGAGACTTCATCCTGGGATTCGTCTGTTTTTAAAGCTGTGTATATTTCAAACTCATCAGTCACATCGCAGAACCTCAACAGTTGATATATTATTAGCACAAGTTGTTCTCTAATGCATGCCTTTGCGCTTGATCCCAAATAATCAGTCAAAAGCACAAATACCTTATTTCGAATACCAGTGGTAGTCCATGCCATAGCTATTATTAACGACAATGAATCCTTTATCATAACTGGGGCCGTCATTTCTGTTATATTGCAAATCTCGGTGATTATCCCGACCTCATTATATGCGATACAAAAAGACGTGATTTCCTTGTAGTGGTTACAAATGAAGTCATTGTAACTGTTGAATCCAATCAATTCATATGGGAATTCATCAAAAGAGATCTTAAAGCCCCACCAAGCTTTGAAGAAAATTTCCTTAAAGTGCCAAAATAGTCTCTTGGGAGCACCAAAGGCATTAATGGAGGCTATGTCGGATAAGGAACATCTGAGATATGGTCTAAAATGGGAGAATTGCGACAATTCCAGCAAATTGCAGACACATGATATCAGTAAGGAGTCGGATGCGGTGGACAAACGAGTGCAGAAGTAATTGAATGCTGCAGCGCTTTCAAAGCTCTTTTGTGGGCTGGTAAACGATTGCATAAACAAGCTATACAATTGCATTTGCTCTCTGTCAGATGATTCCAACAGCAATGCAACATATTTGGCGACCTCCACCTTAACATAGTTGTTTGATTCTTTAAGCATTGCTAAAGTGCCCACCAAAATAGAATCCTTAGAAATGCATCCAAAATCAACTTGAAGGTACTTGAGGATACTTAACTGAAGTTTCAAAAATTCTAGTACTTGTAATTCGGTGAAAAGCATCTTTCTACTTTCAAGCACAAACAGATAGTTGCATATATCATCGCAATGATCTCTAAGAGCGTCATCGCAGTCACTTGCCCAAATGTGGGAAAACTGAGCCAATAGTTTACAAATAGTAACGGTTGTAAGCTCATATGTCTTCACCTTGTGCATATGAAATAAGTTTGTGAATTTGGAAAATAAAGCTTCAAGTGTATTTCTTTCCAATTCTACGATTTGGTGCTTTTCAAAATAGCACGCTAGGAAATAGTACCCAGCTAACCATTTCGTTTCTGATGTTGAGTCACAAATTAAGGCCAGTGTCTTATTCACCCTTTCAGACATGCTGGTACTTTCTTGTCCTGATTCCAAGATGTAGTGAACTAGTTCTTGCTCTGCTGTCAAGTTTGTGGACAAGCGCCTGTAACTGTAAGCAGCAGGGCTATCATAATTTGACCCGTTCTCTGAATCATCCATGAAATCAGGCGATTGCTCTCTTCCAACAAATTCAAAATCATCAAAGATAGGTGCAAGGTCGTTGGTATGAGCCACCCTCGTATTTTTTGTCACACCTTTATTTCCTTTTATGAATACAGAGGCAGCTTTTATAACCATATCACTGTCAAAGCTATTAAGTAAGCGACCTGTCCAGTTGTTCTTATCTAACGGCAATTTGTTGAGTGTTTTGATAAACGTTAAAACTGCGTCGGAAAAGCCTGTTCTATCTTCAAACTGGGAGTGAATCTGATCAGACCAAATTTGATCCAATTTATTGATTGCAGATTGCGCATGGGACTTCAATGTATAAGAGTTGCTGGTCAATGTAATGCAAAGTTTACACAAGAACACGAACCAACTGTAAATAACTTGGCTGTATGCTGGCTGATCACAAATATCTTCGACAAAATTCAATAGCTTGTCCAAAATCTTAGAAGGTTGTGTCTGATCAACCAAAATAGCATTGAATTCAAATGAATTCGATCCCTTTAAAACTATTCCTTCATTCTCAGGTAATATAGACATCAAAGTATAATTCTGTAGCTCTGACTTTTCAAACCACTTTGAATATATATCATACAAGTCACCAGCATAACTATCATCCATATCGTCAGTTAAGTCCTGGGATAATGTGACTTTATCAACGCCACACAACCACATCACTAGGGAACATACAGCACTGATGTCACCGGTCATTTCCAAACTTTGGGTCTGGTTCCATCTTGAGAATAGCCAACTCGATACCCTAGTACTGAACAGTTGGTTTGTTTCAACATTAAATGACTTGTGATGTTTCACGTTTCTGAACCTGAACATTTTGCAGATCTCAAAAGTATTAAACCAAAACATCACAGACTCCTTACTTAGGAGAGATGGACCGTTGATTTCAGAAAGATCAATTAGAGTTTCAAACTGTTGTAGAATGGATTTGTCTATTTGTGACAAGGAAATTATAAAGTTTGAGTCTGCTCTCAAAAGTGAAGGTAAGAGTGAGCATGCAGCATTCGATAATTTGGGAATTTTGATCATTTCCAAAGTATATTTCAACAGTCTGTTAACATATTTGCTTCTAATGGTTGGTTTCGTTATATCTTGATTTTCAGTCTTAATCTCTGACAAGAAGGAAACGAAGGCTTTGAAACAATTTAATATCCAGAAATTTAAGGTTTGATCTTGAATCTCAAATATCTTCAATAAATGACTACAAACCCTATTAGAGTTCTCAATAAGAAGTTTGGCATTCTTGTGATTTGAGATCATTCTCAAATCAGAGCAAGTATCAGCAGCGTGTAATGCAAACAGTTGTAACCCAATTAGGGTCAACTTTCGATCAACAGAATCTGGTGATGCCAACGATAACAACAGTTCACTTGTGGAGACGCAAGTCTTCAAACTGTCAGACAGTTGGTATCTTATGCCAGTTCCAATGTTGATTTTTCTTCTCTTTCTAGACCTTTGACTGAGGTCATTGGAATCCGTTCTATCACCATGGCCAAAACTGGCATTTTCCCCAGTGGCGAGAAGTTTATTCTTGAGCTGAAAATAGCTGTTCAAAAGTCTTGTCAAACCCAATCTAAGGAACCACCCATTTGGGTTCGAGCTTTTCTTTAAATTAAAATACCTCAAATTGAACCACGATAGCTTACCTCTAATGTCTTCTGAAAATAGTTTAAGATTGAAATCATCTTGATCTAAGTTCAACGGGGAAGTACCTGCTCCATCGTAAATCAAATCAAAAGACTGCGTGATGGCAGCTCCAAGTTCATTCAATCTTCTAGTTTCCTCCTTGTTACGAATACTGTCAGTTGTCAACGGTGTATTATTAGAATTTGTCTGGCCAGATGATGTATTGAATATTGCACTAGAATCAGACTCTATTACACTACTTTCATTGGTGATACCCATATCTGGATTCTCGGCATCAGAGGATGAACCAATGGCGAGTGCATCATCTGGTGTTCTTGCTTCGGGACATAAATCAATAGGATTTTCGAAGTAGCCCCTTGGGTTGATATTTGAGTTGCCCCCTTCAGTCTTAGGAACGTGGTCAATGTTGATGTAGCACGGAATCAAATTTATGAAAATGATGATTTGCTCTCTTAGGCTCTCGAAAGTGATCGCCTTGATATCAAGCAAGAATCGGACCCCAATACGGTATATTCTATAGCATAACTTTATATCAACATTGGATAAGTCAATTAGAGATTGATTCAGTATCCGAAAAATGATTACCAAGCATTCGGACTCTTTCCCTGTAGGTGAAAAGTAATTGTCGGAGAAATTCAATATTACTTTGATTATCTTGTAGTAATAGCTGTCAATTGTGGAGCTAGTATTATTATTCAAAAATAAGTTCAAAGATGCAGTCGACCGAGGGCTCAAAAATTCATAAAATATAGTAAATAGCTCAGCAATCAATTTCTCATTACTTCTTGTAATTGTAGAAAAGTCTGTTCCAGATGTGACTAGATTTAAACCTTCAATAACATCACTTAATATAATTTCATAGTTTCTGGAATACAAATGATCTTTCAAACTTTGGGCTTTCAAAAGATGATTCAATGCCATTAAAATGTTCAACGCAGCAGGCTCAAATAGAAGACGTTTTTTAGTGCCCGCCTTTGTATAGAATAAGTGACTTAAAAGAAGTCTCAGTATTGTGTCATAGCCTTTATGCTTGAATTTGACTAATATAGAGGGATGTGTAATTACCTTAGATGCCACTGTCTTCATTAATGCCGAAGCTTTTATTAACCTGATCTCGACTTGACTATTTGAACTTGATTTGGAGTACAGCAATTTATCAAGTGTCATGACTTGTGAAATACCTTGGAATAAAGAAAGGGTCATCTGAACGTCAAGCTTGGAGATTACCGAAGGTGAATTAAAATTGATATCTTCTAATCTTGCCAGCCCATCTGTTCTGTCCCTTATCTTGGTCGATTCCAGCAGATCTATAAGAATTGAAGATAGTTAGTATAGTGCAAATTCAAGTTGATCTCTGGAAGCTAATGATGTGGCTGTTAACCTAAAACACATACCTATTATTTCCGGCAACTTAATATCCATTGATGCTGTGACAACTAAACTAATCGTGAGTCAACACTGTTAATATTATTATACATCTTATGTTCAGTTTGAATGGGTTATCTTGCTCTGTCCTATTGTATCTCTTTTTGAAGGTATAAGAGGCTTTATTTACATTTGTACCACATCGACCGACGCGTGTCTTACAGAACGCGACTAATCTAGCAATGGGGTCGATTTGCGACGGCGGCGTTGTAGGTAATTAATTAACAGTAGTAACTTTCCACTCTAAACTTGTGTTTGAGAGCCTGTACGGTAAGTTCAAACACAAAGAAGAATGCTTGGAACATGGCATTAGTTTCTGCTGAGTGTTTCCGTTTTCTTATAGATTTGTAGGTATAGTTGTTGTCAAGCATGAGAGAGAGTAACTACGCCTTCTTATAAATAACCTTCGATAACAAGTCTGGTCTGAGAAATACGACACCGATCAATACCAGCAAAAATAATGAGAATCTCTAAATCCGGGGTAAAAGAGAGCAGATCTCTGAGAACAACGCGGCTTGTCCACAATGGGAAACAGGGATTTGTGACTGCGATTTTAATGCGAGGGGTGTGAGTGTGTATACAAAAGCATCTCTGCACCGCCAGCTTCTTATTCGATTATATAATCCGCTTTAACTCGTTCAAATTTTTCAGAGCGCCTAACAATTTTTTTTACAAGCTGCAAAGGGGAGGGAGAGGAGGGTACCTTGGAGAATGAGGTAGACACTGGTATATTGGTGTCTGGATTGAGTTGAAAGAACAAGGAATAGAACAGGCTTATATCCCCCAGCTCTCATAAAGATTTCTCTTTTCTTAACAAAACATTCACAATGAAGTACGTTCAATCTACTGAATCATTAGAAATCCCAGAAGGTGTTAAGGTCCAAATCAAGGCCAGAACCATTAATGTTGTTGGTCCAAGAGGTCAATTAACTAAGGACTTAAAGCACATTGATGTTACTTTCGCCAAGGTTTCCGAAAAGTTAATCAAGATCACTGTCCACAATGGTGACAGAAAGCACGTTGCTACTTTAAGAACCGTCAAGTCCTTAATCGCCAACTTAATCAAGGGTGTTACTGTTGGTTTCAAGTACAAGATGAGATTCGTTTATGCGCATTTCCCAATTAACGTTAATATCACCGAATTAAACGGCGCTAAGGTTGTTGAAATCAGAAATTTCTTAGGTGAAAAGAGAGTCAGAAACGTTAAAATCTTAGAAGGTGTTACTTGTGAATTGTCCACCAACACCAAAGATGAATTAACCGTTACTGGTAACTCCTTGGAAAACGTCTCCCAAACTTGTGCTGATGTTCAACAAATCTGTAGAGTTAGAAACAAGGATATCAGAAAGTTCTTAGATGGTATCTACGTTTCCTCCAAGGGTCACGTTGTTGAAGATGCTTAAGTTATATGATTATATTGCTTTTTCTGATTCGTTAAAAACTTATAAGTTTAGAGATACAGCATGACTATTAGGAGAGAATTTTCAAGATGTTGATGAAATGGTTGCTAGAAAAAAGTGCCACCTAGAGACTATATTTAAAATATGTTAATTTACTATTGTTCTATTTATTTTATTCATGTATTAATATAGTTACGTTTTTTCAAAAAGATTCAACTGCTTAAGAACCGTCCAGAAGTAATAAATCATTGCTGAATGTACTCTTATTCCTCCCTACCCCTTGTGACTAATCAACACACAATGATCGTAAATGTAATCTCTTATTCAAACATAAACAGATCGGAAACTAAAACCCCAAGATCTATTCAAACAAGGCTGTGCAGGAAGTTAATTTAATCCTGTATTCTAGAATCCAGATACACGGAAGTTATTAATTAAGCTCAATTGAACGTTCTCTTTAATGCAGAGTGACTCCATCCTTGTTGAATACTTTGTTACAACCAGCCCAAACAGAAGGACGATGTCATCACAGAATAGTTCAAAGAAAGATACTTTTGGACGAAAGACATGGAACGAAGAGGAGTATGCAGAGAAAGCTAGAGAAAAGCACCGGCAATATAAGGAACAGCGACAGGATAGACAACAGCCAGATACACCAGGCACAGCACATGATTTTTTCCAATCTAGAACTGAACAAATAAGCAAGATTGACAAATTGAATAAAGTTGCATTTGTCAGCTCGTTTAATTCCAAAGAAGCCGGGTTTTATTGTGACATATGTAACAGAAAATTCAAAGACAATTTGACGTACATTGATCATTTGAACTCTCGTGAACATTTAGTTAATTCAGGATTCGATGAGGAGAACGAGATATCAAATACGAAGAATATTACGTTAGATCAAGTTAAAGCAAGATTGGAGATGTTAGTCACTAAGAGACTTCAGCGTTCTGGAGATGCTGATGGTGATGGAGACAAGTGGGTGAACATAAGAGAGAGAATAGAACTGAGGAAAAAATGGGAAGAATCCGAAAGAGACAAGAAAAAATTAAAGAGGCAAAGGAAGAAACGGAAAACAAGTAATAATGATGACGGAAGCAATGATGATCAAACAAATAATGAACTTAACGATGAAATGAAGAAAATTATGGGATTTTCTGAGTTCGAATCCAGATGTTGATGAAATGGTTTTGAATTAAATATACATAGTTGTCTATATATGTATACTGATCTATACGCAGATTTTAATGCCTTTTTGTTTTAAACGCTATCAAGCGTTTGATAACTTGGAATCCTGCCAAGGTGGCTACCAAACCCTTCTATAAATCCGTGTTGGCTTATCACTGATTCATAAGTCGGTAGGAAATCTCTATTTTCCGCATGTCTATAACGAGCAGCAGTAAGGGAATTAGCAGCCGCTTCTACGCCTTCAACCCGGCCTTCTAGTTGTTGTGATTCAAGGAACGAAGCTTCATAAGGTAATAAAAATTGAGATCTGATTAACCGTTCACTAGGCAGCGGTATTGTTTCGTTATTCGTTAATTCGTGCAAGTGTTTCATTATTAATCCAACCATCCCATTTGTATTAGTTAAATACAAGTACGTTTGAAGTACTGCAATACCTTCAGTATTACAATATTTCCAGAGCTCGTGAAATTCAGAAACGGTGATCTTATCCGAAGAACTGTAAAGCAATGGATGGTTCTCATCGTATGAAGCAAGACAGAGACTGAATCCCATGTGCTGTTCAATGTTACCGAAGAAATGATGCTGGAACTCACTTTCCAACTGGGATCTCACCTTTGACTTAATCACTTTAACCGTGTCTAGCCACGAAACAGATCTTCTTTTTGATGTTTTGTTGATGATTATCTTGATCATTGATATGTTGATCAGTTCTTTTAAGAAAGTATCGATTAATCTAATGGATTGGTCCGACAATCCGAATTTGTTATCTACTGCAAATGTTAACGAAATGCTCAAATTGTATTCATGCTTCTTCTGCAATTTGTTCAATAGCTTGATAATTTTAGTCGATACTAGTGGATCATTGGAAAATGGGGACAAATCAAAATCTAATCTTTTGACATCTGTTGCAACGATCATTTCATCGACATCTCGGTACAGAGGTCCAAGGGAATGATAGTCTCTGAACATTGTATTTGAGATACTAAAAGATATAATTGAGTTTTCAGCTTTAGCTGAGTTCAAGTCAGAAATCACCTTTCGCATTAACCTAGTGGAGAATCTCGGAACAGGGAGGATCTGATACTGAAAGTTGTCCATGTTTTTAATCCTTTGTATGGATGAACTGAGTCTAGTATCATGATACTCATTTGGGGATGTTGAGCAGGAGAATGCAGTCATGGTAGAGTATAAATGGTGATTATTTAATTAATTGCAGTTAGGCCAGCATTCAAAGCACTACTGAACTTTAGTATGAAACTCTCAAAGAGGGTGGGAAAATAAGCTGGGGTAAGTGTGTGGATATATATGTATGTTCCCAAATAGCCCACGATGTGATATAATTATTAAATTAGATACGTAGACACACAGATCGGCAAATTGTAAATGATTGATCGTCTTTAGAAGTACACAGATATTGAGGTGTCAGGATCACCATTGGTAAGCCAGAAAACGACTCGGAATTGATGGAACTAACTATATGAAAGCGGAAGTAGCCAGAGATTGCAGTTAAGAAAATCAGGGGAAGGGGAAAATAGGGGCATTGTTCTCGAAGAAGATAAAATCTGGCCCTGGGGGGTCCCTCTGGAGGTCCCTGGGAAGATGAGGAGACCACGACGGGATGATGAGCTGGCCGATGCTCACCGGCCGGGGGCGCCTGTGGAATCAGAAAGGGATTGAGATTGTTCGGCTGATCTGAATTTACATGGGCTTCAGGTGAATGTTGAGAGCTGTTCGAGGATCCTAAATATGGATGAGGCTTTGTTTGTTCCCCACCATGGATAATTAAACGATCATGGGGATTTACGGAGCGTGGGCGATACTGGTGAGGCTTTGTTTGGAGACTATGATTATAACTTCATTAATTCAAATAGTATACGACATTTAGATAATTTGATATCAATCTTCAGACTTTCAAAATATGTAGATAGATAGATTCCGAAGGACTTTCAAATTAACATCACTTGCTTAGTGCTTCGGGGCCACACGTACTAAGCAAATGAATCAGCCCCACACACATTAACAGAAGAGTACTTAGCTAGTCCCCACGAAAAATGGAGTTGGAATCTTGCCGAGGATTGGAAAATCAAGGGAGATCTGGACCGTTGTAATTTCAGTAAAACGTTTGTATGGGCTTTGCCCCGTTGCGTCTTGTATGACACACGACTGAATCTATACGGTATTTGCTGCTAATTAATGTTAAGTTCATTATATAACCCAATTAATGCATTTGGACGACTCCACCTAAAAATCATTTCTGTTTATGCATTCTCCGTAAACAACCATAGAGTAGTGGCTGAGGATTCCATTCTACACAATCACTACTGGAGGCTTGAGATTGCTCTCTACTTTGTCTCGATGGACAAGTAGGTATATGGTATACGCATATTAAATACATCAAAGTGGGTTATATTTCATCCCACGCGTGCTATATATTCTCCGAAATAGAAATCAAAAGTGACTTTCCAAAGCTCTCCGGTTTGCATAGATTAAATTCACACCGCTCAGGTTGTAAAGAAGGCTCGTTTTTCGCGCGCTTGGTTGAAGAAGCTAATCCGGAGTATCCTGGTGAGGCTCGTTAATTAGCTGCCATTTGTAGAAACTTAAGACTCTACCAATTTACGGATCAACCGGTTGGTTAATACAACTGAAGAAAGGTGTGAGTTCTTCTATAACGTTTATTAGAACAGTCATATTCCCCTATAATTTTTGCTGAAAGTGTGTAGTTGAAGAAATTCTGTGATATACAGTAAGGTTATAACCGGAAGAAAGGTTTGCATTGATGGAAACTCACACCTTATTTACAGATATTTACAGATTAACTTTGATGTGGCCATCTTCTGGCGCTTAATACTGGCATTCAAAGATCAGTAACTTCTGTTGTCTGACATTGCTTTTAAATTTTTCCTCACCCTTTGCAACAACTAAACCAGTATACTGTGATATTTCAAGGATTGTTATACTTTGATTATAGATACATAGAAACACACATTGCTTCATTTTAGCTAGTTTTTAACATTTTTAATAACAAAATAAAAAAAACAGAAGAGGGGGCAAAAAAAATGACAGTTTTAGCACCTTATATTTACTCATGGAGTAAAAATGATAGAGAGAACTTCAAAGTTTCAAACCTACAAGACATGCAAAGTTTAGGATTAAGAAATGCTGTTTTGGCATTTCTAACTACTGACAGGTATGACGAAATTGAAGCTTGGGCAGATGAGATCAAATCTTTCAGGGGAAATGTTATTTTATCACTTGGTGGTGCAAATGGCGAATACCCATCTAAAGATCTATCAGTTAATGAAGAGTCCAAGAAGCTTATTGATTTACTTATCAAAACGGGCATTAGAACAATTGATTTAGATATTGAAGGTGATGAACTTAATAACGAGCAGAGTATCAATAAATGGATTTCGATTGTCCAAAGAGCCCAATATCGTTTTAGTAAAGATAGAAATACTTTGAACGTCATCTTAACACTACCCGTTGAATATAATTACGGCTATGATGCTTCTTGTCTTAAAATCATTGAGAAATTCAAAATGGCTCGCATTAAAATTTGTTTCTATAATATCATGCTAATGGATTATTATACATCAAAGCCAATTGGTTCAAACTGGGGCACAGAAAATATCAATATCATAAATTCAGTCCATAGTCAATTGTCAAAGATCTATCATAGTTATTCTTCTGCCAAAATTTGGAGAATTATGGGGATTTGTCCAATGATCGGTTATAACGATGATGGTTCTACTCTTACACTTGCAGATTGGATCAGAATATTGCAATATGCTCATTTTAGAGATATAGGGTATGTCAGCTTTTGGGCTATCAACAGAGATCAGAAGGCTCCTGAAAATAACCCAGTTCCAACTCACTTTGGCGGTGATGACGGTGGAGATGTTTACGGTCATTCTTTTGCTCAAACTGAAGATTACGAGTTTTGTAAAACTGCTATAAAATTATTGCGCAATTGATACTCTAAGATCAATCCTCCTTTCGCATATTATTATTGATCTATATAAGGGCTTTTATTTACAAGTTTATACATCTGTTGGATTATATGCAATGACATCGTTGTTCAGTTATTCGTTTTTTCTCTAACTTTTTGTATCCTTCCTCTTCTTCTGAAGAAGTATTATTTATGACAAGAATGTTTTTATTATAAATCTTTAACACTGACAGCTTTACCAACCGTCTTGAAGTAATCAACAATATCATTTTCCTTATCCTCATTACCTAACAACACCAAGTTCTTACTGATACCAACATCTTGTTCGAACTTAATGGCTTCAGGGATGGTATTTGGATAATTTAAAAGAATAAATTTGTTCAATTCGGGGTCTTGTTGCTTCAAAGTAGTCAATTCATCAGAGACCAACTTTGTGAAAATACCTGGAGCTAACTTATAGGTGAAGGTAAAGAAACAAGTATTCGAATCTCTGTCAACTTTATCAATTGTTTGGTTTAGCAAAGAACCGTATTTAGTTGTAACATCGTTTAGCTGATCTTGGATTAGCTTATTTAGATCAATGACAGCAGCATTACCACCAATTTTCTTCTTTAAAGTGTCAACTTTCTTGTCGCTTTTGGCACCAAATGGAACAAGATAAAAATCGTTACTTGAATCGAAAGCCAACTTCTTTCTTTTAATAACTTCCAATTGTTTTTGCCATTCTTCTTCACTGAAGGAATTTTTACGCTTGGCTAAAGATTTAGCAGGATCTTGTGCATCGATTTTGTGGACGACTAAACCGAAAATTAAAGTGCCAACTAAACCAACTAGCAAAAAGTGACGGATGTTTGGACCTTTGTCGTTTCTAGAATCAAAAGAAGAGTATCTTCTTGTCGTTTTGTAAAATGAGGAAGATTGAAATTTGGGTATTGAGACTGGTGAAACTTTAGATCTTGATATTATTCTAGAAAACATGGTTGATTACAGTTAGAAGAGTGTGGTTACAACTGTAGGTGTGTATGATGATTATCTCTATTCAAGCAACGTTTGACTATGAATATAGATAGATACACAACAAGCTGACTGGGTCTAAGATGAAAGCCCGAGCATGACATCTCTGCACCCAGCGGAACAACCAGCGAAAACCCACAGAAAATTTTCGAGAATTTACACATTTGAAGCGAGCAGGTATAAACACTATATCGAAAATACGAATATATAGAGACTGGGTATGAACAAAATATAATGGTGTCTGGTTCAAGAGTATATTTTAGCTGCCACTACTATCCGGGACTACTGATCATTGACATATATATACAGCAGCATGTCTTTAGTTAACCTTGGGAATGTCTGTGCTCATTTGCAAAACTGTACCATGGCAAAACTACCCTTGGCCAAGATCCCATACACCAGATTACATCTACAAATTGCGTTAGGTTTGTACAAAGAAGGTTTTGTTGGATCTGTTCAAAGAGGTTCTATTGCTGGTCCAGACATTACTCCTGTTGAAGTTACACATGATAACATTTCTTCAAGAAGGTTGTGGTTGGGTTTGAAATATAGAAACAATCAGCCAGTGTTGAGTAATTTTCATTTGATCTCCAAACCAAGTAGAAAAGTGTTTTGCTCTCTTGATGAATTGAAAGGTTTTGCATCAGGTAAGAGATTAAGATTTATCCAGCCTTTGCAACCTGGTGAAATTGTTTTCGTTAGAACTAAAAACCAAGAAATTATGAATCTTCATGAAGCCATCAAGAAACAATTAGATGGCGAGTTGTTATGTAGAGTTAGTTAATTATTGAAATTTGAAGGAATTGAAATCAAGTCGTTGGATTTAGTTGTTGATTGATTGATAGAAAATAATTCAGGCTACCAGACTTCGTCTTTTTCAAAATACAAACTTACAATTCCAAATTAAATCACACATTGGAGTGCATCATATTTTTAAGGTTTATTATATACAGGTTTTGTATTAAACTTTCTGTACATATTTAAAAAATACATTATCCGTATCTGATTATGAATTTTATCAAATGTATTACACGAAGAAGCTACCGGTATGGGCCTAGGTAGCAGAAATATGGCTTGCTAATGAATGTGCACACTGTAAATTAGTGCAATTGAGTAGGGGCTCGAGGGCCCAAGCATGCAGATCTGGAAATGATCAGCACAATATTAACGAGTATACAAGTGAGGTTTCACCTCCATTATATACTATGATCATGAGTCTACTTCGTTTTCATTACATTCCTATCATATATTTATCGCATCCAATACCAATCAACAACAAATAATAGAGAATGGCGCCTGAATCCCTTAAGGTAAAATCATCAAAAGTTGCGAAAAAGTCAACATCATCAAAATCTTCGTCCATCATGATAAATAGTCACTTTAATAAACTTTTGACCAGCGCTGTCGCCACTTCTAAACCAACTGAAAAAATAATACTTCATGGAACTTGTTATGATTATAAAGTGGTACTTCATAATAAGAAATATAAATTGCTAGGGTCACATGGTATATCTTATCGTCCTTTAGATTACAACGTACCTTTGAAAGATGCTACTTCTAGTCCCAAGTTTTTCAAATTTGCAGCCTTTGACTTGGATGATACGTTGATACAAACAAAATCGGGCATGAGATTTGCTAGAGGACCGGCAGATTGGAAATTTAAATACCAGCCAAAAATGATGGAGAAATTCAGAAAATTAATCGACGATAAATTCACTATTGTGATTTTCACAAATCAAGGTGGGGTTGTTAACAAACAATGTTCGAAGAGTTTATCCAATCTAATCAGTAAACTAGATGGCGTTCTCGCTGGATTCCCATCCGATATGCCTATTTTCATCTATGGATCTACTAAGAAGGCGAAAGGGGATGAAAATGGGTCTCACGACACACTTCATGAACAGTTCAGAAAACCAAATACAGGGATGTTTTTACAACTATTAAGTGACAACAAAATCGATACGGAAAATGTTGATCTTGAAAGCAGTTTGTTTGTTGGTGATGCTGCAGGTAGGAAAGGAGACTTTAGTGATTCAGATTTACAATTTGCTAAGCAAATGAAAGTAAAATTCCTTACGCCAGAAGAGTTCTTCAACTGATTGTCTGATTTGAGTATGAATGTAATATGTATATTAACATGAAGGGTTCTGTTCCTTATATCTTTCAAACTAGATCTTTTTATGTAATAAAAGACTTAGTTAGAGTAAACTCGATTTAATGAGATGGGACAAGCTGTTAGAGTATCTGCAAAGTGGTAGGACTTTGTCGAGACCTCAAACTGAAAAATAAAAACGCTCCTTCTAATGTGTTTGAATCTAGCCTCCTGTGAATAGGTTCAACTGACATCATAGTCTAAAGAGGTTGTTGGATATCTCTCTTTTTTGGGATTAGGATGTTTCAAAATCAGCAATCTGTAAAGTAGTCATAAATGAATACAAGTTAGTGGGAAAGCTGGAAAGGATTAAACGATGTTGTTGAGGATTCTTTAAGCGCTGATGATAAAATTGGTGAAATTGGGTGGTTTTTCTAAGGCTCCTTGTGGAGGGGTTGCTCTCTATGATGTTCTACAGTGTTTTTTTTTTGTATCTTGCTATATACCCAGATGCTTATTTGGGTTTGCAGTTTAATTGCGAACAAGCAATGTCGAAAAAGAGAAGTTAGCTTTTCATACTTGACTGCTAAAAGTCTTCCTTGCTTATTTCTTAGATAAGAGTTTCATTCCCATACATGTAACAACCATAATCTATATTCTTGTCCACGTTCATGATTATTTTTTACTATCGTACCATACCATTTAGGCTTTTTGCGTTTGAAGCGGTTAGTTGTTCCTATACTCAATCAATAACATACGGATATGTTTCCTTGAGTCCAAAGATTCTTGGTTCCCGTCTCACATACATCTTAACTGTATCGTGCATTTTCTTGTTCTGCATGGCCATTTTTTGGTGGACTGTTTTGCAACATTCTTTGTGGCTTTTTTGGTGTATAAATAGAGGATCGTTTCCCCCTTCTTGTACAGAACAGAATTGATCTACTGTATATTATTCTATCTCCCAAACTTGGGTATACGCATACATATATACTATTTTGTACATCTATCAAATAATCAATTTCCAATARAATGTCTGACGAAMCTGGTGCTTATATTTACGCAGATTTATCTGRTGATGAAAGGTTCCAACAAAACTTCAAAACAAATACACACTATGATTCTTCACAAGACCCCAACAARCGATTATTAATTACAAAGCAACCAAAATCAAGAGCTGAAATCCAAGTTCCATTTGCRTTTGAATGGCCCGTCCCCGAARATGGAACCTATGGTAAATTAGTTGATGCTGCTGGCATCTGTTGTGGTAAAATTGGACTGATTCCAATCTGTTGCTGTTTCCCTAACCCTTATAGAGAGGTCCAACAAGGTTATGTTGGTCTAGTTACCAAATTTGGGGAGCTATACAAGAGTGTTGATCCTGGTTTAATTAAAATCAACCCATACAGTGAAAAATTAGTGACTCTTAATGTCATGCTAAAAACAATGCAGATTCCTACAATTGCTTGTTATACAAAGGATAACGTTCAAGTCAGTTTATCATCCGTTGTTTATTACCAAATTGTGGAGCCACATACAGCTTTCTTTACAGTTAGCGATGTCGATGATACTTTGAAAGAAAGAACTCAAACTACTTTAAGGCAAGTTATTGGTGCTAGAAATTTGCAAGATGTTATTGAAAGAAGAGAAGAAATTGCCCAATCCATTGAAGAAATCATTTCTGGTCCTGCCTCTTCTTGGGGTATCAAAGTGGAAAGTTTATTAATTAAGGAACTGAGCTTACCTCAAACTGTTGCCGAGTCTTTATCAATGGCTGCTGAAGCTAAAAGAATAGGTGAGTCAAAGATTATTCAAGCTAAAGCAGAAGTTGAAAGYGCCAAATTGATGAGAAAAGCAGCTGATATTTTGGCTTCTAAGCCTGCTATGCAAATAAGATATTTGGATGCGATGCAAAACATGGCGAAAAGTGCTCATTCGAAAGTCATTTTCATGCCTAGTCAAGAGGCAATTGAAAATTCGGCTGGAGCTGCTGCCGCATCTGCGGGGGAAGGTAGTTCCAACAACCATTCAGGTAAACATATAAGTACAAGCGATTTCACAGCTTCTGATATTGCAAAAATATCTGCCGTTGCTGAAATAGACTCTTAATCTAGTGTGATTTGATGCTAATGTCGTGTTGTTTTCTCTCTTGGTGTCTATGATTACCATTTTTGATGTCATTTTTCTTTTACTGCTTTAATTTCCTTTTTTTCTGTTTATTAGTGCTCATTTTTTTTGACGTTTACCTCGTTCAATGCATAGTATGTTATTATGCCTTATTCTATGATATCTCTTATTAGCTGGATTGCATAATGTCAACATGTTCTCTTGAAAAAACCAAGTAATGCCTTGTTTTGCATCAGACCCGAATGTCACATCTCTTTTGTAGACCACCTTGATATATGATCAGATTGACTAATCACGGCAAGAGGTACCCTGGTGTATGCTTATTATACAAGAAGGCAACTCAGTGGTACTTATAAGCATAATTATATGTTATTAGAGTTCCATACCGTAGATCACCCGTACCATGCATATTATTCAGAAGGTATATACGCTGGGTCAATCAATTAATACCACTAATTACATGCTCTCTGTCGTGATATTATTATTTGAGTGATACAACATTACCTATGTCATACGAGGCGCAAGTGGCTGGTTGATTCTGATAATGCTGTTGGGCGTACAGAGTTAGTCTGTGAAGTAGTCTTGCAGAGCTACGATGTACTTGAAGGTATATAAATTGGGAAGAGTATTCTTACTCTTGAACTTTATATACCATATAGTTTTTATGTTCTTCTTGTTCGCTTCTCTCTTTAATCAAGTTTATAGGTCTTCATTATTGAATAAAAATATACAGTTTTCTATTACAGAATAGTATCTGGTTTGTAGCTCATCATAGGCTATTAATTAGTTTATAGCTGTTAATGATGTCCATTACTGCGCTGCTGAAATATTGCGTGCGCGGTGGGTGCCACGAGTTGGATGTCTTGCCGGGGTCTTTCTATACCAAAAGCTTGAGAAACCTCCTTCACACTTTGTTTTCTTAAAAAGACATCCATAGAAATTGGCAAATCCAATAGCCGCCATGCCATATATAGCAAGCTTAGGAAAAAAATCTATTGCCCAAGGCACAAAGAACAGTAGCAATATCTCATTCACAACATGAAATGCTTTATTTCTTGTCAGAGCCAGTGAAAGCATCCGAAACCTTTTGGATGAAGCCCTTTTCTTCGTTCGGTTGAACAGTGGCAGCAGCACTGTCCATAGTGTCAGCGGCTCTTTCTTTTGCCTTGTCGGCGAAACCCTTCTGAGAATCTGGTTGTATGGATTCGGAAATCTTATCGGAAAGGTCTTTTCTACCTGTGTCAGACATTTTGTTTCGTAGGGTTTTGTTAGCTAATATAAGTGATTATTAACCGAGTGTTCAATCAATAACAAAGAAATTAAAATTTGACACAATTGAGCGTCTAGAAGGTTTAAGGGGAATTAGTCTGATCTTTATACTTGTTCAGGGTGGACAAAAAAACGATACAGCAACTCACATATAACCACAATTTACTCATCACGATTTGGGTAGTTTAAAATGTAGCAATCGCCGCCTATTATGAATCCTTCAATTGGCCTTGTTACCTATCCTTAAAAGCTTGCCAACTAATTTAAAGTTGCTAGCTTCCAGAACTTCTACCAAGCCTGCTAAAGTCAAGGAAGCCATCATGTCTAGCAACTCGGCCTGTTTAGTTTTAACCTGTTTAGTTTTAACCTATTTAGTTTTTAATCATTAATAGAAACAATTCGAGGTATGATCTAGCTTTAGATCTTGCTAATAATGATGACGTACTTGTCACCTGAAGCTTATCTTTGGCTTGCTTTGTGAGTATGCACGGCCCTTAAACTAGCCGAAGCTTGCTCCCTAAAATGTTTACTGAGTAGCTATTGATGATTCGTGTATAGTAGATCCACTTAGCCAGTAAAGCCACTCTCTAAAGCTAATTCTGCTTCGAGGAAAAAAGATTCAACTTATGGATGTACTTATGGCTGCTGAATAGTCATAGTGAATTAACGCTAGCGATATAAAATGTATGTTAAAAGCATCTGATCAAGTTATATTTTCGTCGAACTCCATTAAACAAATCCTCAAAATTTGAGGAAAGTTGTATCTTTGTGTATTTCTAAGGGCAACCTTCATTTTCTCCTCTTTTCATTTCTTTTTTTAACAGTTCAAATCGATCTTATCTTCCGATGCTCAAATAATGAGTCTTTCAGGGTATATTGAAGTATTTTATGTATTTCATATCTTGTTAGCTCATATCCCTACTTTACTCTTATAGAATTTGGGACAATTAATTTGTAATAAATCCACGACCTTTAAACCTGGTCAAAAAAAATTCACCTCTTCTGTGTATGAGATCGAGATCTAAGTACACTATGTATTTGTATGACACATTCAGATGAGATAATGGTTATAAGAATAGATGGTTCAGGTGTTATTCTTCATTCCATTCATTAATTTATATAAAATACATACAAAGGCCTACAATGCCTCCAAAGAATACTAAAAAGATTAATGGAGGAGACTCTGATGAAGAACCGAAGATGCAAGCTATTGTGCTCACGGATTCTTTCCAAACTAGATTCATGCCCTTAACATCTGTCAGTCCACGTTGTTTGTTGCCATTAGCAAATATTCCATTGATTGAATATACATTGGAATTTTTAGCCCAAGCTGATGTTTCTGAAGTTTACTTAATGTGCTGTGCTCATGCTGACCAAATCCAACAGTATATCGATGAATCCAAATGGGTCCTACCTTCATCTCCTTTCAAGAAGATCTCCACTATCATGTCATTAGAATCAAGAAGCGTGGGTGATGCCATGAGGGATCTTGATTCTAGAGGTATAATTTCAGGTGATTTTATTTTAGTCTCAGGTGATGTTGTCACCAACATGAACTTGAATAAAGCGATCATTATCCATCAGCAGAGAAAAGCAGTTGACAGAGATTACATTGCCACTATGGTTTTGAAAGAAGCATCCGAATTACACCGTGCCAGATCCCAAGTTGAACCAGCTTGTTTCATTTTAGATAAAGAAACTGAAAAATGTTTATATTACCAAGATATCCCACCAGTTAATGGCGCAAAAACTTCGGTTAATATTGACCCTGAGATGTTAGAAGATTCAAGTGAATTTGTAATTAGAAACGATTTGATCGATTGTCATGTTGATATTTGTACTCCTCAAGTTCCAACTATTTTCCAAGAAAACTTTGATTATCAGTTTTTGAGAACAGATTTCGTTAAAGGTGTTTTGAGCAGTGACTTATTGAAAAAACATATTTATGCGTACATTACAAAAGAAGATTATGCTGCAAGAGTTGAAAGCTGGCAAACTTATGATGGTATTTCACAGGACGTTTTAGAAAGATGGTGTTACCCTATCGTTCCAGAAAGAAACATGCTTGATGATCAAACTTATAGCTACGAAAGTAAGCATATCTACAAGGAACACAATGTGAGATTATCCAACTCCTGTAAGATTCAATCAAACGTTGTTATTGGTACTGATACTGTCATTGGTGATGGATCTAATGTCGTCTCATCTGTTATTGGAAGAAAATGTCAAATTGGAAATAACGTTATTGTTCAAAGCTCGTACATCTGGGATGGTGCTATTATTGAAGATGGCTGCATAATTAAGCATTCTATAGTGGCAGCCAATGCTGTTGTTAGAAAGAATGCAATTCTGAATTCAGGCGCTGTCATTGGTTTCGATGTCGTTATAGATGAAAATGTTATTGTCCCTAATGATACTAGGATTGTGAAGACTCCTGTCACGAAGTTGAGCGATAGTGTTGTTTTGTCTGATAGTGACTATGATGATACTTCTGATGATGAAGAAGACGACGATAGCTCCAATGATAAAGATGATGAATACGAAGATGATGGCATATTCAGTAATAGATCAGATACTCATGATCCGTCAATTGTTGGCCAGAATGGTGTTGGTTTCTTGTATGAAGATGATGAAGATGATGAAGAATGCAATAAAGGTTACACTGGTATAATATATCAGCTGGCAAGTTTAAATGTTTCAGATATTTCACTGGCATCTACTACCATTACGCAGCAGCACAAGCGTAAGAAGAGAACTCAATCCAGTACCTCTATATACTTGTCTGAAGATGATGAAGAAGAGTTTGAAAAGGAAGCGATTGCCACCGTGGAGAGAGCCATGGAAAACAATCACGACATTGATACCGCTTTATTGGAGTTAAACACCTTGAGAATGAGTATGAATGTCACGTATCATGACGTTAGAGAAGCTACTTCAGCCGCTATGATTAAGCGTGCCTATCACTTTATTGAAACCCAAACATTGGGAGTCAAAGGGGCTGTTGAGAAGATTTTCAATAAATGGTCTTCGCTATTCAAAAGACAAGTGTTTGATGATAGTGACCAAGTTGATTTACTACTGATTCTACAATCATTATGTAATGCATTGAGTAAAGAGCATAGCTCCCTAATTTTGTTATATGTCTTGGACGTTCTTTATGATAAGGAAATCATTGAAGAAGATAATATCTACAAATGGTGGGACAGCGAAGAAAGTAAAGCTATGGCGAACGTTAGAGACAAGGCTGAAAAATGGGTTGATTGGCTAAAAGAAGCTGAAAGTGACGACGAATAGATCCTGTATATCACTCTAATAAACCAGTTTTAGTGATTTCTAGAGTTTTTTGTGGCAACACGAAGTAACAGCAGTAACGAGAAGAAAAATCTATAAAACATTCTAGGGGTAAAGCAAAAAAGGGGATAGGGTATATGTGCCCATATGTGACTCTTACTTAGCTGAGCAACTGGGCAAAGGGCTAATGTACAAATCCTTTCTTGAATGGAATATATATCTTGATTCTATAAAGTCAAGGTATACTATAAGGGCCTAAACAAGCGTATTTAGAATTAGTTTTAAAGAAAGTGTGTTTGTATTTGATTCAAAAACAAACCGGATTCGGCTTGTCAGCATTTTTTAAAGAGTGAGGAGAGAAATTATAAACTTGCATATCACATCGTACAGATGCAATGCATTGTGTAGATCATAATTCTATCTCATTGGAATTCTTTGTAAATTGATTTCTCTTGGAGCCTTTCGATTTTTGCTTCCATTTTAGTTCACACCAGGAAACAATCCTTCTACAAATTTCTTCAGTAAAAATGGCAATGAAATGTACTTTATAGACACCCCTATATTTCCCAAACGGAAAGCTTTCAATCCCAGCCAAATTTACTATCAACAGTTATTCGCTCTTAGTTGAAGATTCCAGCATCCTCTGTTCAATGTTATCCTTTGGGAACAACTTTTTCAACTTTAAATCAAGGATCGAACCGGCAGGTCCGTAATGCCCTATTCTTCAATACAGAGCTTCATGATTTAATATTTCTGGATCATTAAATGTCACTTATGGATGTGTTTGAAACATCTTTGACGTTAAAGAAGCTTTATGGAGATAATTATGGGGTTGTGGGGTTAACCGTCAGCATCTGTTCTGAGGAGAGAAATAGATGTATTGAAGTTAATATGAGCGGCTATCTAAACAAACTATTGTTTCCAGAGTCTTACAGGAGGGGCTAGCAACTATCTTCAATTAAGTGAGTTCTGCTAGTGGTAACCACATTACCTTTGGATTAGAGTAGTTAGTTATTGTATATTTAGTTAGATGGTTAAGTTAGTTAATGTCTCCCCTCTTCTTCAACGACGCGTTTATCGACTCCTCGTCTTGCCAAACGCTTTGGTAAACACCTCCCACCCCACCTGTGCACCACCCCAAACAAAACAAAGCCCAGAAAAAAAAACCTTTGGTTATCAATGGAAGTTGTCTCAATTTGTATCAGACAGTGTAATACCTAAGGCTGATAGGTACGCTACATTGATTACTTACTACTTTTAAACAAACTGTCCATTCCTACCACCGCTTATCAATCGTTTATTTACTAGTAACATATATATACCGATACATTCTCTCTCTCCAATTCAGATATTTCAGGTTATTTTACTTCTTTATCATCGTTATCTGCTTACCCTTCCATCTTGTTATCTGATTTGCATTCTCTAATAGTCACACGAAACTCAAATTGACACTGACAAGCTAAAAATCAAACAAGTATGTTCTGTTTTTATCTTTAGAATCAACCTTTGGTAATGGACCTAGATGTTGTTTAGAGCCTGTAATTATGCTGTTTTCCGCGTGGTTTTGTGTCTGTGCTTGTATGCTAATAATAATCAAATCATCATGCACGCTTGGTTAAGCCATTATCTGAGTAAAGCATCTACTCCCATTTTATCGATATACTGAACTTTCTAATATACATCCCTGAATACTAACATCCGCTTCCTTGTGTTCCAATATAGATTCAAATATTTATTCAAGAAAATAAAAATGGCTGCTATAAAATGTGTTGTTATTGGGGATGGTGCGGTTGGTAAGACATGTTTACTTATCTCTTACACCACCAACCAATTCCCTCAAGATTATGTTCCGACCGTTTTCGATAACTATGCTGTCACTGTTTTAATCGGTGATGAACCATATACTGTCGGTTTGTTCGATACTGCTGGTCAAGAAGATTACGATAGATTAAGACCATTATCATACCCTCAAACTGATGTCTTCTTGATCTGTTTCTCTGTTGTTGTTCCATCCTCATTTGATAACGTTAAAGAAAAATGGATCAACGAAATTAATCACCATGCTCCTCAAGTTCCATTTTTAATAGTGGGTACTCAAATAGATTTAAGAAGTGATCCTACGGTTGTTTCAAACTTAGATAGACAAGGACAAAAACCAATCACTCCTCAACAAGGCGAAAGGTTGGCTAAAGAAGCCAAGGCCATTAAGTACGTTGAATGCTCTGCTATGAGTCAAGCTGGTTTGAAGAACGTTTTTGATGAAGCTATTGTTGCTGCCCTTGAACCACCTGTTATCAAGAAGAGCAAAAAATGTACCATTCTTTAGACTATAAAATCACAACTTTTTTGTTTTATGTTCTGTGTGTTTTTTTGGTTTCTTTATGTTTTTATTTTACTGATCATCATCATTATCATCATTATCATTATCATTACAGGTTTCAACGCATTCAGGATTGTTTCGGGATATATATATAATGCAGCTACATAAAATTTAGCTGCTGATGTGAAGTATATAAGTCGTATTACCGTTAACTGTTTGAACGTGTGTGAGCTTTGTTTTTAATTTTCTTTTCTTATTTTCTATGTTTGTTAGTTTTTACTTTACTTTACCTTTCTCTACTTTACTTTTCTTATTGCTTATTATGTTACTCAAAGGTGTTAAATTTGTTGTCCTTTCTTCCAACCACATCCGGACCAATTGGACTGTAGCCCTTTGTAATTCTTGTCTCTGGCACACTGCAAAACGACTGTCATACTTGAACACTTACCCGCTCAAACAAAGTTATTTTCGTGTCCAGACACAAAAAACGCGTTGTTTGTTCGATGGAACATTTTCAAATAGGCAATTGTGCTAAACCACAGGCAAGACATTGATGAAGTTATATATGTATGTGATGTAGCAAGCGGTCTGTGTAAGGTTCAAATCTGAGAACCTAATAATATACATTATTTAAATTCAATTTGCGTGTTTCCATCCAAGTCAGTATTATTAAGCACTTGTCAACAACTAACGAATATCTCTAATTGATCTCTATAATATGTTCTCAACTGCCCGTTCAGATACCTTATTCCTAGGTGGTGACAAATTGAGTGGTGATGATGTCCGTAACCAAAATGTACAAGCTACTCAAGCTGTTGCCAACGTTGTTAAATCTTCATTAGGTCCGGTTGGTTTAGACAAAATGCTTGTGGATGATATAGGTGATGTCACTGTCACTAATGATGGTGCCACGATTCTATCCTTGTTGGATGTTCAACATCCCGCTGGCAAGATCCTTGTCGAATTGGCACATCAACAAGATAGAGAAGTGGGTGACGGTACTACATCCGTTGTTATCATTGCATCCGAATTACTGAAAAGAGCTAACGAATTGGTCAAGAATAAAATCCATCCAACTACAATTATAACAGGCTATAGATTGGCTTTGAGAGAATCCATCAGATATATAAATGAAGTGTTATCCCAACCGGTTGAATCTTTAGGAAAGGATACTATGATAAATATTGCTAAAACTTCAATGTCTTCAAAAATTATTGGTCCGGATTCTGACTTTTTCAGTAGAATGGTTGTTGATGCCATGTTGGCCGTTAAAACTACAAACTTGAAAGGTGAAACTAAATACCCTGTTAAAGCAGTCAACATCTTGAAAGCTCATGGTAAATCGTCATTAGAATCTGTTTTAGTTAATGGTTATGCATTGAACTGTACAGTTGGCTCTCAAGCCATGTTGAAGAAAGTTACCGGTGCTAAGATTGCTGTTTTAGATATCAACTTACAGAAAGCAAGAATGGCCATGGGTGTGCAGATTAACATTGACGATCCAGAGCAACTTGAAGAAATCAGAAAGAGAGAATACGGTATCATTTTGGAAAGAATCAGAAAAATCATTGATGCTGGTGCCAATGTTGTTTTAACTACTAAAGGTATTGATGATCTATGTTTGAAAGAATTTGTTGAAGCTAAGGTGATGGCTGTTAGACGCTGTAAAAAGGAAGATTTAAGAAGAATTGCTAGGGCCACTGGTGCCACTTTTATTGGAAGTATGTCCAATTTGGAAGGTGATGAAACTTTTGAATCTAGCTATCTGGGTTATGCTGAGGAAGTTGTTCAAGAAAAATACTCGGATGATGAATGTATCTTAATTAAGGGTACCAAAGCTCATTCTTCGTCATCCATCGTCTTGAGAGGTGCTAATGATTATTCGTTAGATGAAATGGAAAGATCTATACATGACTCCTTGTCTGTTGTTAAAAGAACATTGGAAAGCGGTAACGTTGTCCCAGGGGGTGGTGCCGTTGAATGTGCTTTGAATATCTACCTTGAAAATTTTGCCACTACCGTTGGCTCCAGAGAACAACTTGCCATCGCTGAATTTGCGGCTGCTTTACTGGTTATTCCAAAGACTCTATCCGTGAATGCTGCCAAAGATGCTTCTGACCTAATCGCCAAATTGAGATCATACCACGCTGCCTCACAACAAGTCTCGAATGCTGACACAAAGAGAAAGAATTACAAGAACTACGGTTTGGATTTGATTAGGGGCAAAGTTGTTGACGAAGTGCTTCATGGCGTTTTGGAACCAACTATCTCAAAAATCAAGTCTCTGAAATCAGCCTTAGAAGCCTGTATTGCCATATTGAGAATTGATACCATGATAACTGTTGATCCAGAGCCTCCAAGAGAAGACCCACACGGTCATTAAGAAGTTGATGTGGGGTATTTTTAAGAGCAAAGAAGTGGGGGGCTTATACCTCTATGCCATAACTACTCATATACAGTATATAGTAACTTTCTCTCTAATTTCGTTCTAAGCAGATAATATAATGTGGGTGTAGTTGATCGATTGTCTGTTCTATTAATATCTGTTTCTGGTAGAGTGTGCACAGCCCGGTATTTACAACGGACACCAGTCAATTAAACGAGCGGAACGAGAAGAAAATCGTGCAATTTAGCGAAGGGAACGAGCGATCTAAAAGTTATATATGGATTAATTTATTCAGATATAGAGTTTGCAATTTGCAATGAATTAGTTGAAGTTGATTCCATTTCATACTGCAATATAGGGATACATCTACATTAAAATCATACTCCATTACTTTTTAAAGATAGTCTGACCTAGTTTTGCTTGAAAACAGGGGAAAATACCTCTCACAAAACAAATTTATAAGTATATTATTTTCAACAAATATATACCCACTCCGTCCTGTATAGAATTGCATAATACCCTTTTTCTGCATTAAGCCAGGAGGATTGGATAAAAGCATCAAGTATACAAGAAACAGGTCCCTTCAATCAGTGGTTTTTCATCAAACAGCATTCTTTCAACATGATATCAACAGACGAATCTTACGATCAAAAGTTGAACTTGTCAACAAGTCGAATTAATAAAAGGTCAACGGGAAAAAGAAAGTTCCATAAAAAGAGTAGGAAAGGTTGTGCTACGTGTAAGAAGCGGAGGGTTAAATGTGACGAGCTACGGCCAATCTGTAAGAACTGTCATCGTATGGGTATTGACTGCGTCTATACTGCTCCGTTGTTGAATCAACAGTCCAATGATCAGAACCAAATTTATAGGGAAGAGGAGGAAGAGAATGAATCACCGTATGATAATCAACGGCAACAACAGCTTGAACATCAGAATGAGAGGCCACGTTTTTCCCGGAAACATCAAGAAAGATTGCAAAGCCATAGTCAACGTCATCCGGACGTGAAAATGGAACACGAATCCCGATCCCAATTACTACAGCAGGCAAACGCTCAACAACTGCAACAACAACCACAAGCACTTCAAGATCTCATAGAGAAACAACTGGGAAGTATAGGTGGTTTAGGGAATCTTGGTAATTTATCCAGTTTGGCAAATCTTGGAAATCTTGGAAGTCTTGGAAATCTTGGAAATCTAGGGAACTTGGGAAACCTTGGTAATCTTGCCAGCCTTGCCAATCTTGCCAACGTCAAGGATATCCCTAATCTCAAAGATATGATCCCTCAAATGATGAACAATCCAAACGTTTCAGCACTTGCAGCTGCAGCTGCTGCTTCTACTTCTGCCGGCCAAAGCACCATCCCTCCAACTGATACTTCGTCTAATGGTTCTGTTGGTGATAGCCATGTTACTATTCCAAGTCCTTCTGATCTCAAAACACCTTCGTCCGCTACTTTTTCAATGAAGCAAGAACGAGAAATGTCACAATCAGAGCCGAATTTATCTCCAAATCTAATCAATGATGCACCACCATTAGCTAGTTCCAGCGGAACTTCTTTGCCCTCAAGCTATGATACCAATCAAGAATTAAACATGCTTGATCTTAGATTAATGTACCACTATACTACAAAAGTCTGGCCTACTATCACTGAAGCTGGTATTTCGGATTCAAAGATATGGTCCGAGGATATTCCCATGCTGGCTTTCAGATATCCATTTTTGATGCACTCTGTGCTTGCATTTTCAGCTACGCATTTATCAAGAACAGAACGTGGTTTAGATCAATGTGTTACTTACCATAGAGCAGATGCCTTAAGATTATTAAGAGAAGCCGTTCTGGAAATGTCACCAGAAAATACAGATGCTTTAGTGGCAGCTGCTTTGATTTTAATCATGGACTCATTGGCAAATGCATCATTACCTACATCCACTTCATTGAAATCATTACCCCCATCAGCATGGATTTTCCACGTTAAAGGTGCCGCTACAATTCTAACTGCTGTTTGGCCATTGAGTGAGAAATCAAGGTTTTACAAATTTATTTCCGTTGACCTTGGTGATCTTGGTGACATAGGGTACGATCTGATAAGTGGTGAATTATCAAACACGAACAACGGTGCTTCTGGAACAAACGGTGGTACCGCCCAATCTTCCTCGAACGGCTCCTCATCCAAATCACGTGATAGCATGCTGAACGATATGAACCTAAATGCTAATAAACAAAAATATTCATCCATTCAATGTTTTGACGATGAAATTAGTGATATGTTCCCGTTACCGTATAGTTCTCCATACCTCCCGACACTAGCATACATGGCTAAACTCCACCTTGAAAAAAACAAAAAGGATTTCATACTTCGTATCTTCGCCTTTCCAGCATTGTTAGATAAGATGTTTTTGGGGTTGCTAATTCATTGTGACTTAAGTGCAATGAGAATCATGAGATGTTACTATAAGCTACTAAGAAACTTCACTGATGAAATGAAGGAAAAAGTGTGGTTTTTGGAAGGCGTTTCCAAAGTTTTACCTGTTGACGTTGAAGAATATGCCGGTGGTGGCGGTATGCACATGATGCTTGATTTCTTGGGCGGACCATCAACTCTGGACGATGACAGTGGATCTTCACTTTCAAGTATGGTCCAGTCTGGTTTGTTGGATACTAACAATTTACCAAGTTCTTCCATCACTGACAGTCTTGGTTTGCAAGATGATAATGGACTGGATGAAGATGGAAGTTTTATGGGTGTGTGATCCGGTTTCGTTTCTTTTTTTGCTCCCTTTGCTTATTAATTATGCTCTATTTATTTTATTTATTTTATTTATTTTATTTATTTTATTTATTTTATTTATTTTATTTATTTTATTTATTTTATTTATTTTATTTATTTTATTTATTTGATTTTTCTTTTTGTGAATACTTTTGTCACGTACTTTTCTTCTCTATTTATTTCTTCTGCTCATATGTATACCTCTTTATAATAATTAATTTTATGGTTTTTCTGTTCTTCTGTAAAGTTGACAATTCGTTTATCGAATTTTATGACATTGAATTAAAATAAATAGCAACAAAAGCGCAAAAATAACAAGGGGAAAACAAATCCTACATGATTATAAACATATGCAGCAAAGAAAACAATACGAATGGAATATCAGATCTTAGTTCTTGCGATGCCATCAGAATCTCTGTTAACGCCTAATTCTAAAAGCTTACCAAAAGCGATTGCAAAATCATCCATAAATCTTGTGGAATCAGTTGCATAAATTTCAACCCATTTTCTAAAGTCTGGATTTTTCAACAACTCCATATCCGTATTAAGCATCATTAAGTGCTTATTGTGGTTATAATATTGACTGTTGCCTGTTTGAGGAACAGTCCCCGGACTCCAAGTATCATCAAGTAAGACCTTGAAGAAATCATTATCGAACACAATAGGAAGATCTGTCCATTGACCACTAAATCCACTATACTTTGCGTGGCAACCACCTAAAGTATGACCTCCACCTATCAAAGCAACAATCTCCTGATCGTTAAACCCAAGTCTTTGTGTAAAAACTTCACGAATGTGATCAGTTCCCAAAGTGGCAAGTGGCAATCTTCCCATTGGTGGGACTTTGGCAGGATCGGGACAATCTGTTCTTCCTGGCTTCCAATTAACCGCTGGACCACCCATTTCTTCTATTGCAACCACAGCTCCAAGGGTATATAGGTCAGCAAACGAGATCCAGTTAAACTTTTCATGAATCTGATCAAGATAGGATTTTGCGGTGTGCAATCCTGTATTTCCAGGGTCATTGAATTCTTGAGCAAACCTCATTGTTCCCCCATTACAGCCTCCAGTTCCTGTAACTTTATCGTAATGAGCACAACAGTGCCATGCAAATCTCACCATATTTGGACCTAGAGAGCCATCATCAAAGTCAGGCATTGGTAAACAATCTTTGATTGCTTGTCTCACCAGATCATAATTGCCAACCGTCAAATCGGCATTTGGAGGATTAGAAGCTTTTCTTCTTCTAACTTTGATCTTGTAAAAGATACCGCTAGACGAGCGGTCTCTAGATTTAACTGGCGACTCTTCCACTGTATTCGCTTGCTCTTGTTGAACAGGGAGGATTGGTAATGAAGCTGGAACTGGCTGTGGCTCAAATAGGTTAATCATTGAAGAGTTTTTGATATCAGAGACCTGAGAAACTAACTTTCCCCCGCTATGGTTTTTCCTAATTGATTCAGAAGTTAAAATGTACGGTTTTGGCGTAAATCCATGAATATTATGACTGGAAGACTCTATCAATTTGGATTCTTTAATGTATGAAGATTCGTATTCGTTAAGATTAGACCTAGATTCTTCTTCTTCTTCCCCTGAATCAATGCCCGATAAATCTGGTATGCTTAAAACATTTCTCTTATCATTCGGAATATTTTTGGCTTCATTATCTGGAGTATCATGGGCATGTGGATCATAAATATATGGAGTCCGTAATCTTCTTAGACGCCTGTACATGCAAAAAGGGGTGTGTACAATATACCTGTCCCAGTAGTAATCTGTTCTTAACCAAGATTTGCTATAAATCTCATTCAAGGTCAAGGGAGCTTCGAACCACTGCTTTGCATCTGCTGCTATTGGTCTATTATAATTGTACACTCTTGTCAAATTGTACTGTTTCTTTTGTTCGTAAGAAGCATCAAATGTTTCGTAATCATCGTGAGACTCATTCACCATCAGTACAGCATTATAGTAGTACAAAATGTAAAGCTTTGCTAGTGATAATGCATTAATTGAAGTGTAGTGATACCACTGGAGTAAAGCTCTAATAAGACAGTAAGGGAACAATGCTGCTCTTCCAACTGGAGCTAAAGACATCGAAAGTTGGATATGAAAGTTGTGAAGCTGCTCCATACTGTCACAAAGGCGATGTTAGTTGAGAATTTAAGAATATTTAATATGATAACTGAAAGTCTGAAATGGAAAAAGATCCTTGTTTCGAAGAAAAGCTAGGTAAAGTTGAAGAGAAGAAAAAGGGGGCAGAAACAGACAAGGTTCAGAGCGTTTAAGAAAACAGAGCCGCAAGGAAGAGAAACAGTGTAAGCAAATTAATCCACGCACATTCAAATTTGGAATGGCCTGCTAAATTACAATAATCGAAAAAAGGAATACACGACAAGCATTAGATAATGCCATACATAATATAATATAAATAGGGACATACTTATATAATTTAAGCTGAATAGACAACAACTTATCAATTGGCTTATTTTTCATCTTCTTCAAAAAGCAAACCACGATATATCAAAACGCAATATTAAAGAACACTATAAAGGAAAACAACAGAAGATAAAAAAGCATAAAAATCGTCATTGTATGAACAGATCTAGTGCAGATCTACTGGTTGAGTTGGACATAGTTTCCTGGAAAAACACCAGTAACACCATTGGCTGAACCAGTCCACCAACCATTTTGATCATTTGATCTTTGAGTAATTGTAATTACCGTACCAGCAGTGAAACTCAAATCACCCGCCGCTTGAGCAGTATAATCATATAAAGCTGTGCACGTTTCGGCTCCAGGAGCCGAAGTAGGAGTTGCAGGAGCAGCACCATATGCACCGTATCCAGCAACTGGGGATGCTTCTGCTGCTTGTGGAGCGTATCCCGAGTAAGCAGTTTTTTGATCACCATAACCATATGTTGAAGTGGTTGCTGGTGGGGTGTAAGCTGGGGCACCACCAGCAACTGGAGAGCCATAGCTGCTAGGGGAGCTTGAATCAGCTGCTCCGCCTTGAGCATAACGTCTCTTTGTTGCCTCCAATTTAGATCTAGCATGGCCAAGTTTGAAATGTGTTAAACCAATGGCTTCAGTACGCTCTTCAACGTCACCTCTCTTATACTGGAAAGCTTCAATGATATCTGATGATAAATCAAAGTATGGAATCTTCATTTCTTCCATTCTGCTGGAAAGAGTGTAGAAGACATTCAATTGCATGTAGTATAAACTAACAAACAAAGGTTTGATAAATTCACCTTCAAGACGGAACAAGATTGGAAGTTCATTCTTCAGCATTTCGTTATAGTAGTCATATTCTTGCTGGGCAATGGCAACATCGTTCTCGTATTTGTAGATCCTTTCTTCATCCTTTGCTGTCAACTCTTTCTTGTTTTGGACTTTACTTAACGAGTTTTGATGTCTGTCTAAATCTAATTGTTTATGGTTTCTCTTTAAAGCCATTTTTCTAATAGATTGAATAATTTTTAAGAGTTCTTGTGCAGGGGCAATAATTCTGGAGTCGATTAGTTCTAAATCCGGCTTCAGTGTTTCTTTCAATTCATTCACGACGGCCCTATATTGTTCACAAGCTTCGATACCTTCAGGGTTACCTTCCGGTATGGCTGAGTTTGGATCAGATAATTTGCCGCTGATTGGTTTAAATATTTCTTCAATTGCCTTGGAGAATCCCATTTGATGGTCTAGCATATCATTGACAGCTTTGTGGTATCTTTTTGATTCATCACTGAGTCTTTTGGTCTGTTCTTCAAGTTCCTTGAATCTTCTTTCGGCATCTACATAAACAGGGTCAGTTGTAGTCTCTCCCATGTTCAGCTTTTGACGCAGATTTTGAGGTGCCCTGATGATAGCTTTTTGGAAACCCTTGAATGACATGGTTGTTGAATTAGTGGAGGGTGGTACTTGGTTACAGGGCTGTTGGCTTTAAATGCACAAAGAGCAGAAAAATTGGCTTGGGGAGAAGGGCGACACTGATAAGAAAATAGTCTCAAAACAATAGACTGAACTTGATTCAAACGCCAGTATGAAGCAATTTTCTACAAGATATGTCAACGGAATAATGTACTTGTAAAGATTATCAAAAACATAAATGTGTGTATATATCCTATAGTCCCGTCACAGAAACAAATGGAACTCAGACAGCCAACCAACCAAAATTGCGTTGGTTGCCTACAAAGCAGAAAATTTACACGTGCGCCACATACTACACAGTGGCTGGTTTTTGGCCTTGGTGGCGCGTTTTAATGAAAAACTGGGAAGGTTTGTAAGGAAATTAAGTTGATTAAAGGAAATCTCTATGATAGACACAAAAAAGGTGTAAACTTTTCATAAAATATTATAATAAAAGTAGAGAACAAACGATTTAGAGAAAGAGAAGAATAGATATTAACAAGAATTTAAAAACGTAAATTAGTAAAGGAGCGCTTATGCTGAACACAACTCAAAACGAGCAGGTTCAAACAAATAAGAGTCCTGCCAAGACACTCAAGAAAGAAATGAGTTTACTGATAGAAAAGACAGACCCAGAACCCTCGTATGAAACTTTCGGAGTATCTGAGAAGAAGGTATGAGGTCTTCCTGTCACCTTGGCAATGGTCGAAATCAGGGTTTTGGAGTAATTTGGTACAACAGTAGTGTAAACTGCAGCAGATGTACCGTCAGGGGATGTGAAAGTATATGTAAGATCTTCACTGATATATGAAATCATAAAGGAAGTAGTGAAATAAGTTGGAACAGATGAAGTGGTAGCTCTACCATCTTGGCCTGTTATTACAGTCAAGTCTTCTCCTGCATTCGATTCAAAGCTAACGGGAGCGGCACTAGTAGAGGACCCACCTTCGATATTAGTTGGGCGTGTTGATATTTCAGTAGTTGGGACGGTGTTATGACTACTTGTAGTGGAAATACGAGCGTCTCTTGTAGGTAAATGTGATAGTAACATTGTAGAGGTAATTTCCGCCGCAATGTTATTTGAAGTAGTGGTAAACACTACGATACTGATACTTGCTTCTTCATCGGTAGTGAATGCGTTGTCACCAATAAAAGTACTAGAAGTGGTATCACCACCTTCACGGTTGGTCAATGTGAACAGCTCAACATTTGTAGTAGCATCACGTCCATCCCGAGTAGTCAATGTAGTCAGTTCCGGCCGCAGAGAAACGGTAGTAGTTGGAGTAGTGGCAGATAGTGAAGTACTTAGCGGAACCAACCCGGTAATAGTCGTTATCACACCTTCTGTAGTACTTGTGTACATAATAATACCAGTAGTCATAAAAATTCCTTCACTTGTGATGGTTGTTGAACTGACTGCATCAGCGAAAGTCAACTCAGAATTCGTAGGCAGACTAGAAGTGGTAGAAGGCGCTGTTGTTAATGGAAGAAATTTCGTAACAGTAGTCGTCACACCTTCGGAGATAGTTGTATAAACAGTGATGGCGCTATTTATGACACTTCCCTCGCTGGTTAAGGTTGTTGATTTAGCCTCGTCTATGGCATTAGAGGTAGTTTCAGACGAGGCTAGTAATCCTTTGGACGAAACTGCTGTAGTCTCCATAACTTCAGAAGAACCCTTAGTAGTAGTGGACTCTGGGGTAAGTGTATACCTTTCACTATCGGTGACTAAAGTGGAAGAAGCAAGCTCGCCAGTATTGGTAGCTGCGGTAGGTTCACTTTGCTCGTTTGGACTGGAAAGTAGTAAGCCAGATGAAACAATAGATGATGATTCAACAGAAGATAGGTATGAGGAAGCAGTAGGTGAAGACAAGTCAGAGGATAAGAAAATAGTAGAAGCAGACTTTGAAGTAGCTGCTAGTGATAAGCTAAACTCAGGACTAATCTCTGAAGATGAGCCGGACACAAACTGAGAGGAGATATCTGCAGATCCTGAACCGGAAGTGGTTGCTGAAACAATTCCCACTGACGTTGAGTCCGTGCTTTCACGACCACTTCTACTGCTTAGAGTTGAAAGAGATGGCAAGGAACGAGTCATTAACGAGGAAGATGTGATTGAATTAGGTAAGGAGATCTCAGATGACTGTTCAGGTAGTGAATATAGAGAAGTGGAACTTAAGAAGCCTGAAGAAGATAAAGAAAGGGCGGATGAACTCAAAGCCACAAATGACGAAACAGTTGACGATGAAGTAGCCAAGGATAGATTAGTAGAAGACGGTTCAGCTGAAGACGGAACTCCTGGTCTCTGACCAGAAGACGATGGGAAACTCGACCTTGAAACATTTAAGCTCTCAATACTAGATGATGAGACATCTGAATTTGAGTCAGCTGATGAAGCTGATGAAGCTGATGATGAGACAAGTGAGTTTCGGCTGGCAGAAGTTGGATCAGCAGAATAAGTAGCACCAGAAGATGGAAGACCAGAGGATGCATTACCCGAAGATGGACCAACTGAAGAAGCAACAACTGAGGATGCATTAGCTGAAGATGCAACAGCGGAGGATGAACCAACTGAAGATGGACCAACTGAAGATGGATCAACTGAAGACGCAACACCTGAGGATGTATTAGCTGAAGATGCTTTAGCTGAGGATGGGCCAACTGAAGATGGACCAACTGAAGAAGCAACACCTGATGATGCATTAGAAGAAGATGCTTTAGCTGA